>NW_004624788.1:7482054-7510365 GCF_000247695.1 Heterocephalus glaber | reverse complement strand
GAAGTTACCCCCTGTATATTATCAGACAATAGTGCAATAAAATTGGAGATCAATAACATAAGAGACCGCAAAACCCCAACAAGCACATGGAAACTGAATAACACCCTCTTGAACAACCAATAGGTCACAGAAGTAATTAAAGAAGAAATTAAACAGTTTCTACAGTAAATGAAAATGCCAGTACAACATACAGGACTCTATGGGACACAATGAAAGCAGTTCTACGCGGGAATTTCATAGCAGTGAATGCCCATATTAGGAAAACAGAGAAAACTCAGATAAAAACCTAATGCAGAACCTCAAGCTCCTAGAAAAAGAAGAGCATAACAAACCCAAAGCTCGTACAAGAAAGGAAATTATAAAGGTCTGAGCAGAAATCAATGCAATGGAGACTAAGAGTACGGTACAAAAAAGTCAATGAATCAAAGAGCTGGTTTTTTGAAAGAATAAACAAAATCGATAATCCTTTAGCCAACCTTATCAAAAAAAGGAAGGAAAAGGCACAAATACATGCAATTAAGAATGAAAAAGTTGAAGTCATAACAGATCCAACAGAAATCCAGAGAATCATCAATACCTACTTCGAGAACCTGTACTCCAATAAAATGGAAAATACAGAAGAAATGGTCAGATTCCTAGATACATATGAATTGCCGAAGTTAAATGAAGAAGATATAGAAATTCTAAACACCCCAATTCCAATGAATGAAATTGGAAATGTAATAAAATATTTACCAACAAAGAAAAGCCCAGGTCCGGATGGCTTCACTGTTGAATTTTACAAGGCATTTAAAGAAGAACTAATGCCATTACTCTTTAAACTCATCAAGGAAATTGAAAGGGCAGCAATACTTCCAAATTCATTCCTGGAAGCAAGTGTGACTTGGATTCCAAAACCAAGGAAAGACCCAACCCAGCTCTTTTTTTAAAAGAAACTTTTTTGAGATAGTTTTTCAGTAAGTCATTCAGTTGCCCAACCTGGGCCAGCACTTGTGATCTTCCTGCCTCAGCTTCCCAGAGTGGGCTTAGAGGCATGTGCCACCATGCCCAGTGGCCATAAATATTAATATTACCAAAATTAATAAGTCACAGAGGGGCCAGGGATTTAGCTCAGTGGTTTTGCTGCCTGCTGCGCAAGCGCAAGAACCCAAGTTCAATCCCCAGTACCAAAAAAAAAGTCACAGAGAAAGTATAATGTCAGAGTTCTCCATAGAAACAGAACCAATAGGGCATAGATAGATAGATAGTTAGATGATAGATAGATAGATAGATAGATAGATAGATAGATAGATTAGTCATATATAGACAGGTAGGTGTAGATATAAAACCTATAATAGGAGATATACTATGGGATTTGGCTCACGCAATTACAGAGGCTAAGTCCCAGGATATGCTGTCTAGAAGACAGATGCCCAGGGAAGTGGTAGGGTAACTCACTTTTAAATCAAATATGTGGGAAGCCAAAGGTTTAATTCTCTAAGTCTAAAGTTTGAATCTGGCCTTCCGATGTCTAACAGCAGGAGAAAATTGATGTCCCAACTCTGGAAGGGAAAGCAAATTTGTTCTTCCTCTATCTTCGTGTTCTATTTAGAGTGTCAGTGGATCGGATAAGACCCAATCCATTGGGTCCCATATGTGAAGGCACATCTTTACTCAGCCTGGCTCAAGTGCTAATCTCTTTCAGAGACACCTTCCCAGATGTATCCAGAAATAATGTTTACCAGCTGACTATCTCTTCACCTAGTAAAGATGACACCTGACATTATCTGTCACCCTTAAAGATAACATTAAATCTCCTTTGCAAAAGTAGAAAACATTTATTTTGCTTAAATAATGGATGAAGAAACAAATTAAGGAGAGACTTTGTGATTGTCTATCCCATAGGCTTTATTCTGGGGGAAAGTGATTTTTCATGAAAATTAATCACATAAAGAAGAAAAAGGAGCAGCAAAGTGTGTATCTAAAAGCACTATGGCTTTGTTATTTACAAGCAACCCAAGCTGTCCAGAAAAGCTCAGAGAGCAAATGAATGTGAGTAGTTGTCATCCATTGAATTTTCAAGTCCTTTAATAATTATGCTAATTTACATTGGTAAATAATGTAGTTAGTTTGCTTTTTCTTCAGTTACTACCCTTGAGCCAGATGTTTGCTCAATCACAAAAGACAATAGCTAATCAGTACTATGACCCTATCCAAGGTTTAGAACCATTCATCCTATTATTTGGTCAAGAAAAGGCCATGCCAAAGATTGGAGTGTGTATGTGGAGCCATGGAAAGACAGTGACCCTTGGAGGAGAGCGCTGGATTCTGGCCTAGCTTTTGTTACGAACTCTTTATGTGATCCTGAGTTAGTCATTTGACCCCTCTTGGCTTTGGAGTGCCTGCATCTGTTTGAAATGGTTGGATTAGGCAGCCTCTGAGGTTCATTCAAAATCCATAGTCCATGACTGCATCCATCAGGCAACTCCTAGGCCTTGCTCCTTAAAGGCCAAGAACACAGCTCAATTATTCACACTCAGGCCAACTCCATGGACCCAAAACATCAAAATTGTCTTCTCGAACATGTCCAGAACAGCTCGGAGAGCCAATGAATATGGAGAAAAACATTTGCAGAAAGGGATGCATTCAATAATGGGTCAAAATTACCGATCAAATTTCTAGAGGTAGACTCATAAGTGCAAACCAGCTCCAATAAACAGGACAGATGACACTAAGCTTTGGGCAGGGTTATAACAAGGGTTAATTGTTTGCTGAAATGGCTGCTGTCTGAGCTAATATGATTAGCAAGATGATTCAATTTTGGGGAACATTTATGGTAAAGCTTACAGCTTAAGGCATATTGGTCTTTATGTATCTTAGCTATATTAAGTGGGCTCCATATGCTCATGTATAATAATTTGGGAAAAAAGGATTAATGATGCAAGGAAAAAGAACCATCTGAATATTTTAGAACACTTTAAAAATTTAACTGTGTAACATACATATAATAATGACTGCTATTTCTAACACTGAAAAATTTTGAGTTATGTTATTTAGCAAATACATGCCTCAAACTTTGCTTTTCAGAAACCACTTAATATTAACTCATGAATTTTTAAAATAACATATCATCACTTTCATGGCATAGATGTGAAAAAATTTTCTTTAAGAGAAGCAAATGCCTCTTATTTCAGAGTATTTTTACATTATGAATGCTAATAGCTCATAAATGAATTCATTTGACCAAATTATAACAAATTGTCCTCTAGAATATGTATGGTTTGCTTCATTACCTCCAAGAAAAGAAACAACATGAAAATGGACACGATGTCTGTTTTCATTACTATGCTGTATATAATGCCCATCATATTACATGACACATAGTAGGTACGCAAAGATTTCCTGATGAAAAAAGTAATGTCTCTTGGCATAGGTTATAAAACTTCACTCATAGTGAAAAACCTAGAAATGAAAGCATTTCCATAAGACACAACATTAAGTCAGTGCCAAGCAATTAAAAATATGCAAAGGGTAGTTTGTTACTTCTCAAAAAGAGCAATACTTTCTTAAACTCCATCTCAGGAGGTACTTTTTGTAGTGGCATGCATGGCCTGAGTGTCAAAATAGATAAAGAGAATTCACTGAAATGAGATGCATTATAGTTTCCATCCCTGTGCTAGCACACCGCATTTTTTTCTTGTTTTTTTTTTTTTTTTTTTTTTTTTTTTAATTTTATTGGTACATTTTAGGTATACAATATAATGACATTCAGCATTGGGAATTTGTACCTTTACATTATCTTGGTTCTTATATTTCCCCCATTCCCCTGCCACTCCCTATTTACATAGACTTTGTCTCCTTTTTTTTTTTTTCATTTTCTCATATAAATTCCATGCTGAGTCTATTCCTTTTGAGGACACAGAGCTGTTACCCGCTACTGCTCAGGTTACTGCAAACAGCGTTTGTGGCAGAGTCAAGCTATTGGACTCTGAATGCTATGTGTGCTGCTCTTAGCTGTGTGATCTTTAGTGACTTATTGAAAGTTTCTAATCTTTAGCTCTTCACCGGTTCATTGTGAGCTTCCTTACAAGTGTTCTGGTAAAACAGAAAATATGTAGAGTGCTATTGTCATGCCTAAATGGAGAGTACATCCAATGAAGTTTAGCTCTTATTATCACTGAGATATTCTCATCTATTACTAACATAGGAAAGGAAGAAAATATTTAAATTTAGTATTCTTAATGAATATCTGCCTTCAAAGGAAAAAAAATGTTCATGTAAGTTCCTACAGCTGGCTCCTTTCCCTCATAAGTCTGAAGAGACAAATAAGTAAAACTTCCAGGAACAGAGAGGTGAACTGTTAAAATTAAAAGGGCTTAAAATGTTTCTTCTCTGAATATGTCCATATGTGTTACAACCAAGTTTGAATAATTAATGTTAATTTTCACATAAGTCCTTATTTCATTGATTTCTACTTCATAAAGAAGTTCTTAATGGGGTCTGAAAAATGGAAAATAGTTTTGCCCTCAAGTGTCTTTCTTAACTATCTTTTTATTCTCTTGACTTCCTGTTCACCCCACTGCCTTTTAATATTCTTTGAAACTGCTAAAATGAAAGCAAAATGACTTTTATGTACAATAATGATTCATCTTTATGCATATGTATGATTGCCATTGTCTTAAAGAATCATATGTAAATATAGTCTTTTTCAATTATCCATAGGCAGTTTATTAAAAAGTTAATTTTAAAATGTGCCTTACATAGGCTTTTTATTTTCAAATATAAGAAAAAAGTACTCTGAGGAAAAACAAATGATTCTGGATAATTCATTGTTTTAGTCTGTTAAGGTCACCACTGCCCTCCATTGTAGATAACTGAATTGGTTGTATCACAGAGTACTGATAATGAAGGCAATAATTTTTTAAAATTTTAAATCAGAAAGGTAGAAGTTTTTTCAAATGCAAGAATTTGGGCCGAGGATTTAGCTCAGTGATTCCACTGCCTGCCTTGCAAGCACAAGGTCCCGAGTTTGATCCCCAGTACTGAAAATAAAAATGCAAAAATTTGTACAGTCATTCATATAACTCAAAAACTATAAAAACTTCTTCATTGCACTAAAGCAAATATACTTCTCACAAAACAGAATAGGGCCTTTTGATTTTCTCTAATTTCATCAGGAAGTGATGCTTGATCCTAGATGTAAAGACAACGGCTTGAAATCTTTGCTACACTTGTTCACATAATACTTCTATACTTTAAAAGTTAGCTTTGAAATCTCTCGCATTGCTGACAAGGCTTATCAAGCATAAAACAAGGTCACAATCCTACAATGTAGCTGTAATTGCAAACAATCAAATACAAGAATTCCAAATGTGATCAATGATTCATTGGCTGCAGGTTGGTTTCCCTGGGAAGCCAACCTGGAAACAGAACATAGAGTGTAATGTATGTATTAATGAGAGGGTTTCTCATACCTGTATAAGGGACTGTAAGGATGCTAGAGTGAGCACAGGGAGAAATTGGGGTGAGATATGGGTTAGACCTTGGCTGGCTCCAGTGGCCCCTAATTGTCCTGAGTTGGACAAAGATAGTCAGGCATAAAACACAATTGGACCCATCAGTTGTTGGATGTAGCCTATCCCCTCCAAAACGTCAAATGGATTCTCCAGCTGAGACCACCCCTTTAGGGTTTGAAAGCTGACCATAGCCCTCCAATTAGCTGAGGCTCCACCAGCAAGTTTTTCACTAAGCGTGTGTGTGCCTGGCCTCTCAATGTCACCACTCTTTTCTAGTCTTCCAAAATTAGATAGCTCTCTTTCTATAATTTTTGATAGATTTACAAGAAACAGTCAAGGAGCCAACTTGTAGCCTCCACTTCTCATCAGAGGTGACTAACTTGAATCCACATATCCCACCACTGATGAGGAGTAGCTATGTCTACAATCATTGTTTCTCCTGGGGACTTCTCCAAGCACCTGATTGGGAGGATCAAATTCATAAAATGACGATGAAGAAGATATTGAATTTTCATAACTTTTAACATATTAGCAAACAAAGCAACTCATTTCCCAAAAGATCTAATTCTAACTCCATAGAGATTGCACAGAGATTGCAATATTTTATTTTTTCAAATAGAACATGTATTGGATTCATCAGTTTAGAGTAGTTCCTCATACTCTTGCCTACCTTAAGGGCCAAAAACAGCCATGTTGCTGAAATGGTAGCTACTTTATCTCACAAGGGTTAGGTACAAGACTATATAGTAACATAATCAGTGAGCTTTAAAACTTTCCATCTGATATTTAAATGAAAACTAGAGATAATTGGTAGTGAAGGTCATTTTCAATGTACTATCTTCTCTTTTGAAATCTAAAGGAAGGTTGTTTTGGAAATTGGCCTCCTTCTTGTCTAAAGTACCATCTGAGAGTATCAAGTGTAAAGATTTAAAAACAAAAATAGCATACATGGCTGTCAATCAGTAGGGCCTTTAATCTCATCTTTGTTGCAAAAGACATGATGCTCTGTAAATGGAAGGAGCAATCAGTCCATGTCAGACCTGCCACTAGGTGAATTTGACACTGTCACACTCGAAGGCCATGTCACAGGCTGGGCCAATAACTTTATGTTCAATGGAACTTAACAATAAAACACAGCACAATAAATATGTCTACTGAAAGCATCACAATCTTTAACTATAAGCTATTCTGTATTTTGCACACTTTCTAAAATGAAAAACCTTGACCTGTCTTTTGACAAAAGGGCTTATTGGCACTTGAATATCTTTCCATTTCTACCCTCATTTGGCAAGAAAAACAGTAAGAAACTGTCCCATAGTAGAAAGTAATAGCAAAGGACCAAAAAATAAAACTGTCTTTGATTTTTATAAACTTGAATTCTGTCTAGCTTGGCCCCACATAGGTTTGAAGGGATAGGCAAATAAAACAAAACAATAACAATAACAAAACAAGGCATATATTTTCCTTATGAGAAAAATAGAAAAGCACCTTCTTTTCTTTTTTTGAAAAGAATTAGTGATTTTCTTGTCAGATGTTTCTTTTGTTTTTAAACTGAAAACAGTGATAATTAATCCACTGCCGTAATTGTAAGAGACCATTTTAACATGAAATCTATTTCTGAAATTGATAAATATGAAAAAGATGACTCTTTAATTTAAAATTCTACAGAAATGTTGTTAATCCCCGATTTTACATCTAAACATTCTAGCTATGAGGATTAACATGTTTAATGTTTAAGCCCAATGAATAAAAATGTAGCTAGGCTCAAAAGTAGATTCTGGCATATTTCTTCCAACTTACTTCACTTCTTGCAATAATAATCTTTGAAGGATAAATTAAATACACATTGCCACAATCGCTTGAAAATATGCACAATAAAACTTTATACTTTTTGGTTATTTAGGGACAGAAACAATAACATAGAGAAACATTTTCCAGATGTAAAAAAGTCATCCTTCACAGAAGACATTAATTTCAAGAAATTCCTTCATCCCTGAGATTTTTCAACCCACGCAAAACAAGACAATTTATACATGTATTCCATTTGGATTTGGAAAGTATGCAGCACACCCTTCCCAATTCATTTGCCATCATAAAGGGGGGAATCTTCACTTCCCTGAGACTCCAGGTTATGTGAAGAACAGATGAATCATAAACCATCTTTGAAAAAATTTGCATTTACTTCTCATCTACCCCAAGGAAATGGATACAAGATAACACCAGGGATTTGGGCTATAACACCATCTTCTATTTTTAGGGTTATTTTCATTATTGGAAAAGCAACAATGGAACTGTCCTGTACACAAAGGTTTCTAGGAAAAATACACGAGTCACTGTGGTTTTGTTCCAGCATGTTTCTGTCACATAGAGTGTTGAAATTGGTGGTGATTGACTTTATAAATGTCCTTCCCATTCATAGCTCCATCCCTGAAGATCTGCAGAATGATTCAAGATGTCACTGGTTGTTCTGTCTGAAGAATTTCTTGTGGGACAGTGGAGTAGTAAAGCACATATTTTCATACTGTGAATTCTGCCAAATCCTGAGACTAAACTTCACTGAAAGGCATCCTTGGAGATGTCGTTCATAGACAGCACTCCCCTCTCCCTCCCTGGCCCCAACACTGCCTGTGAAACAAAAAATGAGGCAGAGCAATTGAGCCTGCCTGCTCTGATCCAGAAATCTTGATTATGTGTCACTCTTGATTGATGTCAAGATAATGTCATAGCATCTTTTGCAGAACAGAGTAAATGATACTGCTTTTAGAGATTTTATTAGGGGTAGAAGAAACACAAGTATCAAGGAAAATATTTCAACACTGGGATTATGCCATCAGAAGTAATTAAGAATGTTAAGACCAGAATGTTTCCGCGAGGGAAAGTTTTCACGACAAAGTTAGACATATGGCAAATCTGCCACTGTTTATAATTTATCTTCTGACATTAAGTGGCAGGGTTCTCACAATCAATGGCATGTGCTTCCTTTGTACCAGGGAACAATTATTCTGTCACAACAGACTGGAAGCCTTCAGCAGGTGACATCATGTCCTTGGAGCTTCAGTGGCTCACAATTGCTAAAACCAGCTTGATGTGAATGACAGAGAAGAAAGGGAAGGCAAAGCCTTGTTGTTATACCTGCTGTGTTGTTGGAGAATAAGGGACAATTCAGCCAATATCCTTACTTTCTGGTTTTCAGGCAGCGAACAGACCTGAAATTACCACAGTGTGTTCCATCAATATGTACTAACGTCAACTGTACACCGTTAGGATCTCCCTAGTTCTCAGATCTGAATGCCATCACAAACTCTGGACATTTGCATATATATATCTCATCCATACAGCTTAGTCTTGCATTACCATAACTCCGTGAGATGATTATGTTATGAGAAAACTTCTCTGTGATCTCAGGTTTGCAGGGAGAAGTAGAAAGAAAGCGAGGGTTTGAGTGGGAAGATGTGGAGGCAAGTCGATACATGGAATGACAGGAAAACACAAAGGATAAAACATGAAGTATAATCATTCAAAACAACAGTAAAAAGCCAGGAAAACTTTCATATTAATTAAACTGCATTTTAACCGCCATTGCTTCTAATTTCACTATGCTTTCGCTCTTTGCACTTAGTATACTGCATAAGCATGTTCTTATGCTATGGAGCCATTTCTGACTGGCTTCAATGAAAAGAAAGTGCCCTGACAACATATTAATTTTATGAAATAAAAGTAGAAAGGGAGAGGAAGAAAGTGACCTTCATTTATATAACTTCTGCCACTTCTACAGAGCAGGTTGTGATCCAAAGGAAAAGCTGAGGCATTTGCCCCATGTGCTGTTTCCTGCATAAAACTTACTTCTTAAACTTCATGAGATACTATATGTAGATGACACACTCTTGTGGATAACACCAGCTGGTAAAACTTCCAATTCCTTACCCTATAATGTGGCTGTTAAGACTGCTTAAGGGCAGCAGGCTTGCCATTTGCTCTAGATGTGCCGGAGAAGGTTGATGCTTCATTTGATCAATTAAACAGCCCCAAGATAAAACCTAGTGAGTGAGAATGACACTAGAAAATATGTCCCCTTGGGAAATTCTGGGTTGCATTTTATTTAAAGCAATGGTCATATGACAAAAATCTCACTAACTCTCAAAATTTGGAATTGAGATTTAAACTTTCTAAGCAGTGGTCAAAGCTAACAAAAATCCCATTGGCCTCTTTTCTAAGGAATATTTCATCTTGATAGTTAGGCCACTTTGACATTCTTGTAGAGATAAAGCATAGAAGCGTTTGTTTTCCTGCCAAAAATTTACAATCTTCACTATGATCTAAACATTTTTAGTAATTATTCCAAAACCTTAAAATCAATGCAGCAATTTGAAAAGTATACTCAGCTTGTTGAAATAGTCAAAGCGAAACTATAGCACAGTGCTAAAGAAAAGAAGCAACTGATCTGAAAAGGCTTCAATGTTATAGGTGCCAGGTACTTTACATGTGCTTTCTCATAATGCAATGCCCATTCTACAACCTGGGCATCATTAGTACCATTTCACACTGTCTTTGCGAGTTTAAGTCATTTGCCTAAGTTGGCAGAAAAGGTTGCTTCTATGGCTCTTGAGGACTTGTTTTTACCATCTGAAAAATGACTAGACATTTAAAGGAAAGTGAAATAAGTTCCAAAATGCATCTGTATTTCTATGCAGGGAACACATATCCAATAGAAGCAAAGATTAAGTGAATGTCTAAAGGTTTGTGTGGGTCTTTCAAAATAAATCTAAGAGTCTGAACTCTTTTTTTGTTGTTGTGTTTTTGTTTTGCTTTGTTTTTTGAGACAGAGTCGCACTATGTAGTTCAGGCTGGCTTTAAACTCATGGTGATCTTCTTGCCTCAGCCTCCACAGGCCTGCACCACTATGCAGCTAAGACACTGAACTCTTGTTTCTTTATCCTCTAAATCCATCCTTACTGAGGTGAGTTGTTACAAATCTCAGTAAGAGTTGATTTGGTAGAAAGGGAATGATAAAATGAGTACTTGGCTATAACATAGTGCTCCCCAGGTTTTAAGCCACAGAAATTCTGGGTAGTGTGGATGTGTTAGCATGTATGAACATACATGTTCTGTGTCTGGCAAATAATCTCTTCAAAATGTTTGCTAAAGTGTTGTATATTTCACTAGGCTTTGTATCAAGTCCCCCAATTGAATTAATATAATGTACTTATATTAGTGAACTTCAAAACAGAGTTATAGCCTCTTTTTCATCATAATTTCCATGGAGAAGGCAGTACAGCCCAGAAGAGGCATGAGTGAACAGTGGAAAGAAACTCTGAATTCAGGTCATGCTTCTCCAAAGGTCTATTCATATGGCTCCCTGAGGTAGCTCAACCATGCATTTGCCTCAGTGTACTTAAATGTAAATGAGGATGATTATTATAATAAACACATGCACCTAATGGGCTGTTTGGAAAGTTAAATAATAGATTGAAATGTTTCAAAACAGTACGAGTATCAGCTTTTCATATATCTAGTGGTACCCAAAAAGCATAAACGTAAATGTTAGTCACTGCTAACCTCTCCAGGGCTCTTAATCAGTCTTCTCAGCTCCCGTTAGACTAAAAATCATTCTCCCAGTCACAGTGGCCTTGGTTTGTTCGGTTTATTTGCTTATTATTTAGGGAGAGTGAAATTCCTCCAGAAAACTTACAACAGTTCTTCATTGTTTTCAGTATTATTTTCAAAAGGTTTAGCTAGTTAACCAGGCCCTTCATGATCTAGTCTCAGTTTACCTCTCCAGCTTCTTCACCTTTGTCAACAACTTTCCCTCACTCACATCCACACACATGCACACACACACGCACACACGCACACACACACACACACACTATCTCCTCTATATTACCCTAACCAGATTACCTACAGTTTTTCAATTTGTCTTTTTTTTTTCTTTCCATTTTGGACTTGTAAATTTTCTTTTATGATGTTTCTTTCTTTCATAGCTTTCCTATTTCTTCCATTGGCTAAATTTTTGTTTGTTTATTTGGTACCAGGGATCGAACTCGGGTCCTTCCGCTTGCGAGGCAGGCGGCAGAACCACTGAGCTAAATCCCCGGCCCTCCATTGGCTAATTTTACCTTGTCTCATATTTTCTCAAGAAAATTCATAAAATATTGAGTTAGGCTTTCCTGTTCTATGCCTACTTGTAACTTACTATACCATTTGCTAAACCTTATATTCTATAATTATTGATTTTCTTGTCTATCTAATCTTTTGAACTCTAAAGTGCTTGAAAGCAGGTATAGTTTGCTATTCATCATTGTATTTCTAGAGCCAGTATGATAGTTAATTCTGCTGTCAACTTGAATAAAAAGTGTGTAGCAGATTACTTTAGCTCAGTTCTGGGTGTGTCTAGATGGGAACACCTACCATGGATGTGGGTGACACCAACAAATAGAATGATGGAATAAAAGGGGAAAGAACAAAGTCTGCCTTATTTGCTTCAGAGGAGCTCCAGTCTTCTCATCACCATTTGATACTTGTTCACTCTTTCAGTGTGCGCTCTTCAGCCTTTCAGCACAGATTTCCTCAGCCTTTCAGAGCAGACCCTTTGGCTTCCAGATATGTGGACTTGCACCGGACTCTGCAGTGAACTCCAGGTCTTTGATTTTTGACTGGATTCTCCTCTCCAGTGACCAGATGGTCCTTGTGCATTCTTCCACCTCCGACTCTGCAGGTGGCCATTGTAAGCTTACTTTGGAAATCATATATCTAAAATTAAATCTATTCCTCTAATGAATCCTGAAACAGAAAGCCAGCCTAGCATTTGTATAAAAAATAATTCTGAAACATAAATCCTGCAGGAGATGCAGGAGATATAGTTCAGAGAAATTCTGGAGCCTCTTCACCTCATGTTGCCATACCTGCCACAATGGGAATGTTTCAAACACAACAGTTTGGTGTTGATTGAGTAACACATGGAATAGAATGAGTGAACTCCATACTATACTTGTTTTCACTAAGAAATTACCCTCTAGCTTATCACAGCAAAAAGCCTCTGCAGTTTGATGTCTGACTATAACACATCTACAATAGATCTAAGGACACATACTGAAACTTTAGGAAAAAAATGTCCCTGGGATGAAAAGACTGAGAGGAAAGAAAGGACATGCAAAGGTCACAGATTGTAGTAGTGCCCTTTATTTAGTAAGTGGCTAAATTAGCCTAGACCAAGCAGGTACTTTACAATATCTCTCAGAGATCTCAGGACTCTAAATCTTCCCACACAAATGATCTACAAAATAGGCACCATGGAATCTATGCAGCTAATCTAAACATTCCAAGTCTAGTCCTCTTGTTTGCTATCAGAGGGAGTAAAATAAAATATTGGTCCATCGACATCTTTTATATTTTTACTGTTTTATGTTCTCTCCAAGGATCAGCTACAATAGCTTAAGATACTGCCTTAGATCTAGTTAAGCACAAACAAAATGAGGTTTTGTAAACAGTGCCTATAGGTAATGTAAACTGTTGTTTTAAATGCAAATTAATGTACCTTCTCTCATTTATAATATAACAGTATGTCTCAGAGGGCTGTAATATATACTTAGGGAATATGTTTGTTAAAAGACAATATTTGTTGTTTAACAATATCTTGTTAAAAGATATTAAAATAGTATTTATGAAAATACCCAGCAGAGGGAGAGCTGGATCAAATGGGACCGCCAGCCCTAGTTCTTTGAGGTATCTCCACACTGATTTCCATAGTGGTTGCACGGTCCAAAGGGGTAGGGATGGTGGGAGGAGATGGGGAAAGGGAAGAACGGAAAGGAAAAGTTATGAGAAAAGAAAAAACAGTGGAAATGAAGTATGTAAATAGGGAAAGGTGGAGGGGTGAAGGGCGCACAGGTAATGGGGAAAAAATAAGATCCAAGATAAATCATGTACAGATACAAGCACCCAATGGTAAATGTAAACGTATTGTATACCTAAAATGTACCAATAAAAGAATTTAAGCAAAAAAAAAAATAATAATATTTATAGTGAATTTGTTTTTAACATAGGTAATACTTATACCACAATGTTAACTAAAAATGAAGGTTTGGGGTAACATTTAATGTCATGTGAGCCCTGCATTGTAGGTATGTGCAAACAGAACAGAAGTTGGAAGGAGGTTATTTCTAGGTGATAAGATTACAGGTGATCTTCATTTTTATCTTTGTGCATTTTGAATTTTAGCAATTACTACACAGTTAGTATTTGGAGCCAAAAGGTACTCATGGAAAGATCCTTCATATGCATTAAAGGTTCTTTACTCAGACAGTGGGTCATAATAACAATAGGAAACAAGCACACTGCTATCAACTGGATCTGTGGAGGCAAATCCCAGTACTCTTGGAGTCCAAGGTAGAAGGATCACAAATTCAATCCCAGCCTGGGCAACTGAGTAAGATCCCGTCTCAAAATAAAAATGAAAACAGACAAACAAACAAAAGAGCTGGGAATGTAGCTCAATGCAAAGTCACTGGGTTCACTTTTCAGCATTAAAGAAAAAAGTTTTTGGACCTGATTTATTAAACTGTGATATATTCATACAAGGAGACTTTATGCATCTGTCAAAAGTGAATGGGGGACCTTTGCATATGTTATTAGAAAGAGAGCACCAGGATATGTTATAATGGGAAGAAAAGTAGATGGAAAGCACCATGAATAGTAAGTGATTATTAATCTATAAACTGATGTGTGGTAACAGACAATAACACACATATATATATTTTAAAGTTTAAATGTAATTTGAGAGATTTTTTTGTGGAAGAAAAAGAATATGATACAAACTAGATAAAGGGGATAGAAATAAAACATACTTAAATAAAATTTGCTTTATAAATTTTAACTTGTAATTACTTTAGTATTTTGCATACTTTCAATAAATTTGAGTTAAATAATCAGTCAAATAATATGAAAGTAAAGCTAATAGACTCGAAGAAGGATCTTGTTGCTGATATAAGGGCAGAAGGAACACACAAAGTGATGTAAATACATTGTAATTTGACTCTAAATCTCCATTGAGACACACCCAAAAGAAGAATAAAAGGAGTTGTGAAAATCTTTTAAACCTTCAGTATCATATTCTTCCAATAAAAGCAACAAATTGTTGATTCTGTTTTCCTCTCTCACCAGGGATTACATTTTGCTATGGTTGCATTTGCTGGGTACATAGAATTCTGTGCATTACTCAGAACTTTCCAGACACTTATAAAACTGAAGCCCTGTGGCTATAAATAGAATAACTGGAGTCTGGAGCATTATTTTCTCAGGAATGTAGGCAGAGCCACAAGCCTGTCCCTTAAGGGGGCCCACATCAAAGGAAGCACCAGGTATGAAGACCTTTGTGTTGTTTGCTCTCCTTAGTTAACACTGCGCTACACATGAACATGTCAAAAGAAGAGCAATTATCAGCAGTATAACAAAAAGGACAGAAATTGGTAGAGTCTGCAGGTAAATCCATTATTTGCCTCCCAGATAGAGTAGATAGCAGAGTAGTTATTTATGATTTGTATATAGTAAGTTTCTTCTTTTGAGAAGCAGATGACTAGATTAAAATAAAGTCTGTCCTGTCAGATTTTATGGATATCACTGATTTACAGAGTATCTCAGAGTGATAGATAAAACAATAATAACAAAGGGAATCTGGGTGAAGTTCTGTGCTGTTTCCCCAAATGATTAGAGACACGGATAAGCACGTGGGGGCACTGATAAACATGACTGTGAAGG
The DNA here is from genome assembly GCF_000247695.1 of Heterocephalus glaber. The sequence goes on along the minus strand of NW_004624788.1, from coordinate 7,495,117 downwards.
TGGAGTAATTTAGAAGCAAGAGTCCATGGATTGATGGTTTGGAGGAAGTTCTCCAAAATTCCACAGCCTTATTATAGCTTGTCTGTACCACAAGTACATTTGTTTCAAAATTGGACTGTAATAAACAGTTGCGTCCTTAGGAATACATGTTCAGGAAGATTCTCAAAACCTACCCAAAGTCATAGTAATGCTACTCTGTAATTACAACAGATGCATTTTGTGCCTATCCATCTTCTTTTGTCCTTACCACCACAGGACACACAGGCCCTACATTTCTGTAGGTAAGGACTTCTTCAGCTGGCTGGTATCCTTTGTCTTTCTTTGAAGCAAGACAGAAATGCTAGAGAACTCACAAGCCATGGAGAGTCATTTAATGACAGTCAGGTTTGGTCTATAAATAGTGTTGCTCCCTCTCCCCTTGTGAGGGTAACTCTGAGGTGTGTGTGTCTTCCACTGGCTCTCCACGTTGCCCTGGTGGGACTGATGTCAGTCACCCACAGTAGAGTCTGGATTCTCAAGCTGCTCTTATCCTGTCCTCTACTCACTGCTGGTATTTCTGTATGTTCTCGATAAACTACTTTCTCTTGAGCCTACCTCAGCATCTGCTTTTGGGGAAGCCAAACTAACAGCAATTATCATCAACTCTCAAGTTGTATGTGTGAAGTAATTTTATAAGCATCAAATTTTCCATCCACTTCTGCCCTCTATTCAGAAAGGAGGAGCCAGCAGACACTTATGAAGCAGGGTCGCAGACATACCAAGAGATCCCTTCTTTTCAGTCTTCATATAGGGTGTGACATTGTTGCTTCACAACCTTTCAGTAATGAAGACTTAATTGCTGAAGGATGACATTGCCTTCCATGAATAAACTATAATGTGAGTATAAATGATCTCCATTAATTACCTTGAAATGGCAAGTACTATTTATCCTGCACTTTCTATATTCCACGTTTGTATGCTAATTGCAGTTAGTTTACCTGTGAAGCAGATACTATAATCTGTACTATAATCAACTTTTTCTTTTCCAGTACTGCGGATTGAACCCAAGGCCTTAATTCTGAGCTTTTCTTTTTTCTTTTTGTCATCTTTTGAGCTGTTTTTGCCTTTTGTCTTTAAGGTCTGACTAAACTGCTAAATTGCCCTGGTTGGGCTCCAACTGGCAATCCCCACCCTCCCCGCCGCCTGGCCTCCCACTTCTGGGATTATAGGCATGCACCACCATGCCTGGCTATAATCCCCATTTTAAAGAAATAAGTGAGAGCCTATCTCATATGAAGTCACACAGCTAGCAAGGGGCAGAACTGGACTAGAAACCAACAGTGCTTGAATCGAATGTCTGTGAGCTTCTATAACTGTCACCATCCATCACTGTTTTGGGGAGCAGGAACCTAAGGCAGTTGTTTAACAGAGGATAAGGAGACATTTTTAAATGTCCATGCCCTAGGGGATCTTTATCAAAGGCAAGTGGGAGGAAAGAAACATTGAAATCCTACACCCCAGTCTTGGTTTAGCGTAAATACAGCAGCCAGTGACCCCCAGACCTTCTACTTTGTCTTGTAGCAAGCTCACTTCTTGGTCAGCCCAACCCAATCAACAGAGGAATGGAAAAGAAATAAAAAGCAAATTGCAAAGTGGTAATACTTTTGCTCTGGGAACTGGTTTACATTTTTGGCTAAAATTAAATTTGGGATTGTTTGTGAAACTCAATTAAGCAAGAGCTGTCTATGTATACAAGCAGAATTTGTTCTCCAGTGCTGTCTGTCTACTATTTGCTAACAATAAAAAGAAAATTCATTATCTGTTAGTCAAAGTTAAAAAAGTTTCATAACTTCCTGTAATTACTACTCTGATAGTCAGTTCATTACAGTTAATTTTTCACTTGAAATTGTTACCTGAGGGCTGCCAGAGAATTCACTTAAAATTTTTCACTGAGAAAAACAAAGAAGAGGGAGAATGAGAATCCAGCACATTAAAACTTGAAAAGAGAAGACTTAACAGATACAGAGTCAAAGTAATAATTCAGAGTAGGATCTGTATGTGGAGTACAATGTCTCCTCCTTAATGGATGCTAGGAATGTGTAGTCTACAGAGACTTCCGAGCTAAAAGGGCTTTCCACTTTGGGAACACTTGTTAAAAGTGCTCCATATGCCCACATTATGCCATTCAGCTATTAGAGGGGTCCGGAAACATTGGGATCACCAGGCTGGTTTTTGTTTGTTTGTTTAATAAGGAAACAATCACAAAATCTGAAACTATATTATCTTGCCTTTTATAGTTTGTTTTACCAATCGCTTCTCGGCCTGTTGGCTAAGATCAAATATAGTTTGTTTTACCATAAAACTTATACTAAACTATCACAAAATTAGAGTGAAAATTGATTTTTTCTTTTGGATACAGTTTTCACAAGATTGTAATATGAACAACTCCTACTTTGTTAGTGGCTATATTGAAATCCAAAAAGGCAGTTGGCATGTGGGGTTTATTTGAACAAAAGTATTGTTTTAAGCAAAAACTGCCCAATTGCTCTCAAAATGCAGGGATGAGTGATTCAGCTGTGGGCATCAAGAGGTTTCCACCAGCCTGAAACAGCAGCAAGGAATCATAAGTATGTGCTTAGGTGAGGAACGGTCACACCTGATCCATGTGGGCTCCCTGTGCAAGACATGAATATAAAGTCCAGTGCCTTGGTTTCTTCCCTTTCCTTCCCTTCCCTTCCTCCCCTTCCCTTCCCTTCCCTTCCCTTCCCTTCCTTTCTCTTCCCTTCCCCTCCCTTCCTCTTCCTCTTCTTTTCCCCTCCCTTCCTTTCCATTTCCTTCCTTTTCCCTCCCCTCTCCTCCCTTCCTCTCTCTCTTTCTTTCCTTCTCTCTTTCTTTTTCTCTCCTGCTCTCTCCCCCATTCCTTTCTTTTGTCAGTATCTTTTTCACTTGGTTAGATATTAAACCTCAAAAGGTTTGGGGTTAGAGGAAGAGCTTTGTATCAGTCTTGTATTTTTTTAATGCTTCTTCTTATTCAGCCATAATATCTCAATCTATGACTTATATGAAGAATATTTCTTGAAAAATGATCAAGCTCAAATATTATGCAAATTCTGAAGTACCTAGAAATTCAGAAACTACAATAATTAGGATTTTAAGAAACTCAAGCAAGAAACTACTGTCACCACTAGCATTTATATACAGACTTCAAAACTAATTTTTTAGCCTTTGCTAACCAATTTTAGTCTTTTCTTACTCTTAGAACAGAGTACTGTTCTCTAGTTATTCCACAATAGTATATATATTTTTTTTCTTTTTTTGGTACCAGGGATTGAACTCTTGTCCTTGCACTTGCGAGGCAGGCAGCAGAACCACTGAGCTAAATCCTCGACCCAACAGTACCTTTTTTTCAGGAAGAAGAGTAAATAAGACAGCATGATAAAACATGTTAAGAGCCATTTTTTTCTCATTGATAAAGCATAGTAAGCACGTTGCCCTTCTATCATATGAAGTTGTCTCTCCCAAATTGTAGAGAAGTAGACAAAGGAATGATGTGTGTGATAAAATTTGGAAATAAAAGGGAATATATATCCTCATTTAATTACAAGTGTGTGTGAAAAAGGGATGATATAAGTGATCAAAATTTAATAGAGGGCCGGGTTGTAGCTCAGTGGTGCCACACCTGCCTGACAAGTGCAAGGTCCTGAGTTTGATCCCTGGTATTAAAAAAAAAAAATTAATAATAGAAATGGGTTATTGGAAATAGAGGCAACTAGGTGAGCTGTTAGCACTCTCACATCTACCCTACTCTGCAAAGGGAGTCTTGGCTGACAAAGAGGGTGCATTCCATACAAGTTTAAAATACCAGGGACAAACAAGCCAGTACATGTTTGCAATGGGGACGACTGTGTTGTTTGTCCTTGTGTGGTATTTTGAAGTAAACATTATGTTGCAATGTGCTTTAACTATTGCTTTATAATTCAAACACTGATCATGTTGATATAGACAACAAGTAATCAGTGTGAGAAAAATAATGAGTAAACTTCTTGCTATTTGTCTTTAAATCATAAGACAAAAATGATATTCCAAACTTAGATAGGAGGGGGAAAAGAAAAGACAAAGAGTTCAGTTTATCTGAGGAGGAGTGGAATGGCAGGTTCCAGAGGCTGGAAGATTAGGAGGATGGAGGGATGAGGAAAGATTGGTTGAGTGGTACCAGGTTATCCTTAGATGAAGCAACAAGTTCTGGTCATGCTACTGAATAGCAAGAGAACTATAGATAACAGTACTTAATATGCAGTTCTAAAAGGTAGAAGAAAAGTTTTTGAATATATTCACCATGATAGATATATTTAACCTGATTTATACATTACACCATATATACAAGTATTAAAATAGCACATGGTCCCACAGAATATGTATAGTTTTATGCTTTTATGTATCAGATATGAATAAAGTTAAATTTTAAATATCAATTTGAAATCATTTTCTAAATCATTAAAATCATGTGTAGGTAGAGTTTTATCCTCAACCTAATGCACATATTTTACCCTTTTTTCTACTAAATGGGAGATTTTTAAAACTGAAAAATGAATGTTTGAATAAAGTATGTATTAATTACATGTATTTATAATATGTTAATATTGTATTAATATTATATGTATTGATATATATATTAATGTACTAATGTTGGCATTTTATGTATTAAGATTGGTCAATATTTGAAGTTATCTTGTGAAGTAACATGAAAAACAGAGACACCAGAAAACAAAGTTGTTGTCCAAGATTGCAGTCCACAAATTAATGTGGACAGTAAATTTTAGCTCAATAGAAGTAAATTGATGTGTTTTCTTGTACCCCCATCCTCGGTATTTGATACTTCTTTGCTCATGACTTCAGCTGGCCATTAGGTATAAAATTGCAAATGGAGGTTATTATGCACAATGTGACTACAGTTATAAGTCCAAAGATTCAACCATTTGGTGGATGTGAATGAGTTGACTGATATACTCTTTTGACGTAAACATTCTAGGATATATGTTTGAAACAAAAGTTTGATTTGTCCTCTCCACGCGGAAGTTTCAACGTCTCATGTCTAACAAGTAACATTGGTATCTTGTTTGTAGAGCTATGTATGTAGGTGCACTCAGAGGGGAATCTCTGTGGATATAGAGGTATACATGTAATCAGTAAAACATTTTTCTTAGGCAGTAAATTACCTTAAAATGTCTTTCTAAATAACCACATAAAATTATTTTCATGAGTCTGAGATCTATGTACCAGTTTAAGTTTCTCTCTGAAGCATAAAACATCACAATCATGAATTTTTAAGGAATGTTTTCGGGTGGTCAGATGTCTTTAATTCATTCTACAATTAGGAATAAAAAAAAAAGAAAAGCTTTTTATTTTTATCAAATACCATAACGCTAGTTTGTCATAAAGGAAAGCATATCATGCCAAGGTCACTTCAATCTCAAGGTGATTATGCCATGGAGCCGAATGAGTCAGGATATGTGCTTTTTGTACTCACACATGCAAATCTTGATGCCCAGAAAGTTATTTTCTAAAATTATTCATTGAATAATATGATCTCATAAGGCACTTTTTTTCCCCAAAATATAAAACAAATATAAGCACTAAGCTTGAGCACTAATTACTTATTTTAAATTTAAAAGTCCATAATTACAGTCAGTGTTACATTATGCTGTCTGCTGTCAGCCTCTTTGGAGTTAGTAGTGCATTAGTTACTATCAAACAGGAGAAAACCAGCCAATGACGTTTGCAATTGCCTTACAAGAATATATTAGGTGGTCTGGTAGAGAATTGAAGGAATACTGTCCTACACTTTCTCCTTTCTTTTGACATCCCCTTCCACACTGACACCTTTAAAAAGGTGCTATAGATCATGTTGATAAATGATAGGAGAAGATAAGGTAAGAAGGAAATTTGAGAAATGATAGGAAAAAAATACAAATGATCAAGGCTTTATTAATCTACCAAATAAATTATATTAGTATAGAAGTTACAAGGATATCTTAAGGTGATTATGGTTTTTCTCCTTTGTACTGCTGGTGTACTTTTTTATATCAAGAAGTGAAATCACTCAAGTACATTTGGGTTCAACACAACAAAGCCTGCTAATAATGCTCATTTTTATACCTCCTTAGAAACAAGGATCCAGCTAATACCAGCTACAAATTATACTTCCTTAAGTCCTAGCAAATTTGGCTAAAAGTTTACACATGCGAGGTCAAGTTAAGATGGAAACACAGAATATTTTGAAGATTATAATGAAGGGCTACACATAAATAAGACGTATTTTAATCTGTTTGATGGCTACCTGTGTTGGATTTGATAGCCAATCACAGAAAAAACAATACGTAAAGATAAAAATATGCTACTTCTTTTTAATAAGTGCCTGTCATTTTAAATTTAATTCTAGGGCAAAAGTGTGAGTCTGTCAGAAAAACCAGATGAAAAATAAAAATTTAATCTGGCGTTTGTCCTTCTTGCACGATAGATGAAAGAAGACTCAGTAAGTCACAAGTGCCACAAATTAAGTCGTGTTGTTTGATTTTGTTATTTCCTTTGAGGTATTTCTGTGGGACTTGGCTTTTCTTTCTGAGTGGGAATGAGGAAGCCATTAAACAAATGATTGGTTGTTGGAAAGAACTATTTGATTGGTGTTGAGAGAAACCCACAAGCTAGTCATGAGAAGTAATAATGGTAGTGCTATTATTTCCTAATAGAAGAGCAGAAAGAAGGGTCACTTTCAAGTAATAATTTGGGCCCATCTTATCAAAGAAGAAAGTTATTTCTCAGGAAAAGTTCAGGCATCTGGGGAGGAGATATAGAACCCTGACCATTGAGTTAATTTTCTTCTTGGTAGTTTTTCATATAGAAGGCTTAGTATAAGTAAGAGAGAAACTTTTGCTCTGCAAAATACTTACAGGAGCTTATACTTCAAGAATAATGCCTTATTCTCCAGCATTTTGATGGAAGTGTCAATATAAGACTGTCATGTCAAAATATGATTGACTTATTTATATAATATCTCTCCTTGCTTGCAATTTTGTGGATTTAAACTTTCCTTTCAAACCACAGGATAATGGAACTCTCTCTGTAAGAGTATATTTTCTAAGTGTGTCTAATCCTCTGTACCTATATAAGCCTTGCTAAATGTTGCCCACAGAGAATATGAAAACTCTTTTAAGTAAGTGCTAATTATGAAATAAAAATATATTCTTATTCATTTGGATTGAAATGTGAGACAGATTTTCAGTGCCATGAGTTATGCTGTCATTAAAAAAATTCTCAAAAGAATATTTTTTCTTCTTCAGTGTTGATCTATTAATATTAGTTTATATATTCAAATTGTAGCAAAAAATATAAAAGTAAATGAAGGAGTTCAATGACATCACAAAATTTAAGTTAGTCAGATAAAACACAAATACAAAACTGAAATATGTTACAAAAACTATAGGACTTGAAAGAGAATTGGGGACTTCTAAAATTTCTGATCAATATACTAAATAATGGTAGTTACTTTCAAAACTCTTTTGGTGATATGAATGTAGAGATTATTTGGTATTTGAATATTGTCAAAAGTGAATCATGAAACTATATAATCAGTTTCTTAAATTAAAAAAAAACATAAAATGTTTTAAGGGCCCTGGAATGTAAAGGACAATTTGAATAAGTTACAATAGCAAAATTTTAGAAAATGACATTTTACTTTCTATCAAAGAGTGCAAGTAAAAACAGTATATTAAGCAATGTTTTGACTTTTTGGGTAGCTAGTAGCTAGATTATCAAAGAACCAATCATTTTATAGCCTCTCCCTTATAAAACATTTTTATAAAGATGTAAATATGGATGCAAAGAGAAGATTTCTCTGTAATAAAACTTACTTTCTGTCTCTTGTTCAAACAATGGAGAAAATAAAATTATTTGCACAGCACTTCCTCATAAGCTGAGCACTGAAATTAATCATTACATGTAAACAAATTTTACTGATGGCTCCATTTTGCCAGTTTAGGATGAGCCTTTGTATATATCTTACTCTGCTCCCTGAGCAAAATCTACCTAAGAAAATGTTATAAAATTTGCAAACCATCAACTCTTGCCACTCAAGTAGAATTAAACCCCATGAGAATATCTATTGCTTTGTTTATTAGTCAAATTTTAAATACACAAAGTGTACAGACCAAACATTAAGCCTAAGACCAAATTTCATCCTAAGTTAATTTGTGTTTTTAAAAAAAATTTAACAAAAAAGCATTTTAAATGATTTCCACAAAAATCCTTTATAAACATTGAGAAAACAGAAGCAATGATGGGAACAAATGCAAGTCCTATTTTAAACTTACACATTTTGCTGCATTTCAAGGCAAGAAGAATATCCAAGAGGCAGTCTAATAAATATTTTAAAATTCTTAAAGCAATTTATTTTAATTTAATTTTTAAAATACTGCTTTCAGCAGGGCATGGTGGCACATGCCTGTAATCCCAGCACTTGGGAGTCTGAGGCAGGAGGATTGCTGAGAATTTGAGGCCAGCCTGGACTACATAGTGAGACCCTGTCTCAACAACAATAGCAACAATCAAACAGACAAACAAACAAACTGCTTTGACCAAATATACAAAATCTGAGGGATGAAAGATACCAATATAATGCAAAAGAGGGTTAATAACTAGCAGAACTGTAAAGCTGTCCCACAGGAAGGCCAAATTATAATCCTTTCACATATTCCCATCTCTCTGGTTTCCTTTTTAAGAGATCTCCTCATCAGTTTCCATCAAGAAATATTCCGTGACTTTCTGTGCTTGACTTGACTATCAATAAAAATGGACAAATGTCAACATACCATAATAAAGCTTAAATCATCAATTTCAGCAGCTGTGTACAGCAAGATGTGGATGGAGTGCAGAAAGCCTCTAAGACCACTGTAATCTGTGGGCAAGAGAGTGTCACCTCTCTGTCTTGCTCTAAATTGAAGAAAGGATTCCTATCAAGAAGAATATGTTAGGCCCCTCATCCTGGGATACAAATTTGGGGGAACCTTTGAGGAAGCAAATGATCTTTCCATCTTTAGGAGAATGGGGGAAATGGAGATGAAATTAATGTGAAATCACTGGAAGATTATTCACTGCTTGAGGATGCTAGTCTACCTAAGTGTACAAAAAATGAGAGAGAAGACAAAACAAATGAGCTGAAGAATCCATCTTATAAACAAATCGGTGAGGTAGCTGGTCCTTAGTCTGGAAAAAACACTGTACAGTGGCAGCAGAGCTGAGTGAGAACAGTACCAATCTGGGACCTCCAGGAAATGGACAGTAATTAATGTTTCTAGCCTATTGCTTTTACCTCAAATGCTGTTAAATAATAATGCAATTCCGGAGGCTGGGAATTTAGCTCAGTGGTTCCACCACCTGCCTCACAAGTGTAAGGTCCTGAGTTCAACCCTGGTACCAAAAATAAAGAAATAAATAATGATAATAATGCAATTATGTTTTCATTTGTAGCAAGAAAATATTTAAGTACCTATAACCTGTAAATATTCGAATATGTTTAATTATTGTTCTGCACTCTAAATACTTGATTTCAGTTCATGGGGCTAATAATCCACTTGAAGCTAGCTATCACCATAATAAGCAGAGTATCATTTTATTATCATTTGTAACTTATTTCTAGCCAATCACAATTGGGAAAATATTTGTATCATACAAGTAGCCTAGAAAATAGGAAAGCAAAGGTAGATGGGTTCAAGTTTTTCTTCAGATTAAGGCTATTTATGCCATAATGTTTTACATTTAAAAAGAAGAAAATTTTCTCTAGTGTACCAACATAGAATATTCTAAAAGCCTTTATGTCTAATTATCAGTTATTATTTATCATTCCTTTCCCGAAAATAATGAGCTCAATTCTTTTTTAGTGAAAGAAAATGGGTATTAAATTGAGACACTTCATGTCAAATATGAAACAGATATTGTTTGCTCCATAAATCTGAACTAAATGTCTTTATGTTAGAAAAAGAAATCCAGTAGATAATAATATTTACAGGCCTAGATGACTTTGTCAAAACTAAAGAAAAGAAACTGCATGTTACTTATGGAATGAATTCTTTGAGGATTGTATCCTTTTGACTATTCAAAGATGATCACATGGCTTTAAATATCAGGGGCATAAAATGCATTCTGGAAGGACAGGATTAAACAGGAACCTAACTGTTCCAGGGACTTAGAAAAATCCCTGTACATTTGATGGCTTTTACAATCACATCTATCAGTAGCTATGTCCTCTGTTAATATAATTTACAAGATTTTGTATAAAGACATGAGTGCAGAAAATGTAGAAAAAAAACTTCATCTGACTCAAAAAGAAGCCAAGCATAAAGAAAATCCACAAAATATGCTACACTTTCAAAATGCATGACTTCATTCTTTGCTGGTACCAGTATGAATGCAAAATAAAGCCAGTGATATGCATGTTGTAGACTAGCGCACCTGCTTCTCATTTTATCTTAGAGAAAGAAAAGGGCTATATTCACTAAGAATAACACCCACTCCACTTTGAGCAAAAGAAGGAATTCATTGTTCACAACCCCTAAACCTTGTTGGACACACAGAAATTTAAAAGGAAAATTACACACTAAATATCAAGTTGTTTAATGTTATACCCTATTGTTTTGATGTTTGCACTAATCAACATGGCGATATAAGATAAAAGGAAGGCGTAGGTACAAATGTAAATTGTTACATATTATATTTATTTTCTATGCTAACTTGTAATTATTGTTTACTTAAAATCTTAGAGGAGTGTTCATGATAGTTCATCTAACAGTGAATGTGGGTCAAGGCCTCCATAGATACACTGAGCTAGTAAAGATGGAATGCTAAACTTCTTGATATGGAGGGAATCAAGAAGACCTTATTTTCACTTGTAGACATGCAAGTAATTAGAATAAAATCTGTTAATCAAAGTCACAGAAGTCTAGATAGAGCAAATGTGAATTCAAAGAAAAAATCCTTTGTCTATGGAAATTAGCAAGAAAGGGATTAGGGATAGGAACTCTCCTGAACATGTACTAAATGCCAATTGGCATCCACTTGTCTAAGTTCAAAAGTGCTGGCCATGGCAAAGTGCTTTAGAAACCTCTATCTCCAATAATGAAACTCCAATAGAAAACATGATGTCATAAAATTCAAAACTGGGGTCACTTAGGAAGGATCAGGATCAGGATCATTGGTAAATGTTGGAAAACCAACATTAGAAGTCTCCCTGATTCACTCAGCTGTAGACTAGGGTGGTGGAAGTGGTGGTATTGTGCACATTGTGGAAGTGAGGTGGGAATAACTATGATGGCCACTGTGCATAGAAGCCTGACAGGAAAGGTCACTGGACTTCATACTAAAGTGATGATTCAGCAGAGTCCTCGATAAGTCCTAAAATAATACATGCAAGCTCTTCAAGAAACATCATGGAGCAAACAAACTTCCTAGCAATTGTACCTATTTGTTTACGGTCAAGTCCTCTGGTACATAACTATTGTTTATGCAAATACTTTTTCTAATTATGGATATGCCATTTTGTATGTCTATATATTTCCCTGCAAAAGAATAGTTGCAATTAATGCTCTTCTTTTTTTAGAAGAAGGAATAGATTCTCATGAGACAAACAAGATAGACTTGGGACAGAGGTTAAGCAGTGATCTGAGCACTACATCAACTACAAAAAAATGAGGAAAACTCATATAATATTAAAACTAGTGGTATAAATACACTTACCAAAAATCATTTTACTGCTGAAAGAAAAGTTATACAGTCGACTCTTGACTTAGGAACTCATTTTGTTCTCGAGGACTCGTTGTAACTCATGTTGGTCAATTGAAAGCTCAGGCTCCCTACACAGTCTTCAAAGTCTCTCTCCTGTATACAGGCAGATCTCAGCGTCTTTAGAGAGACACCATTATCAATTAACCCCACACAGGAAAGGATGTTGTAATGTTTCTTCCAGAACTCTCTAAGGGTTAAATTTGTGTCTGAGACCATCTGCAAGTACAAAGGCCAGCATTTGGGTCATAACTCAAGACTTTGTTTCTAAGTTAAAATTAAAATTCTGGTTGTAGCTCAAGTTGTTCATATGTCAGGGAAGTTGTATCTCAAGGGTCCCCTGTATATACATATACACATTTAAATACAAAAAAGAAAATTAAAATCCAAGAAAATATCCAAAGTAAACCACTAAGGAGAGTTCCATTTAAGTTTATATAAGAAACAGTAAAAAAAAAAAAAAAAAAAAAGCTCTGGTTTTTAAAGTACACCCAAAGACCAGGGTTCTTTCCTCATAGTGAGCATGTACAGACAGAATCTGAGAATTTAGTTTTACAAATGTCCATCAAGACATTTAAAAAATTGTTTGCTTTGTTTTGTTTTAGCTGTGCTGGGGGTTAAACCGAGGACCTTGTACGTGCTAGGTGACTGCTCTACCACGGAACTGCACTCACAGACCTCAAGTTTTTGACAGTATACAATGTTACAGAAGTGTGAAATCATCTGAGAAAAAATAATATCCCAGAGTTCACGAGAAAAATTGTTATTTTTGAGTCACGTGAAGGATGCCAAATCACCCGCTGCAGACAGGCAGCCACCTGGTTCCACACTACAAAGATGCAGAGGACACCAGACCACCAGACCAAGGTACTGAGTCCTGCTGCTCCGGGCCCAGAGGTACAGGCTGCTGAGCCACCATCCCACTGCTCCTGATCCAGAAGAAGGGTCTTCCCAGTCACCATCCCTCCTGCTGCTCCCAGCCCACAAGAAAGGGCTTTTGGGACACTGTCCCTACTGCTGCTCCCGTCCCCTACCTCACCTCTTCCAGCTCAGAGGAGGTAATCTGTGCAAGAGCCAACAGCCCCCCGCCCCAGTCGAAATGAGAAAACACATAAATAAGGCACAAAACCAGACTACCAGATCACCTACAGCAACCCCAAAGGGAACACTCTGATACTCAATCACCTGGACCCACTGAACTGGCAACAAAAGGGGATCTGGAAAAAATGAAATCAGAAATAATTTCTCAGATAAC
>NW_004624788.1:7425607-7476724 GCF_000247695.1 Heterocephalus glaber | reverse complement strand
AAAAATTTTATTTTTATCTAACAAATAGAAAACTAAAAAATAAAATAATGCATTCTGTGAATAACGGTCATTCTACAACCTCTAAGAAGAATCCTATAACACAGTTAAAAATTCCAATGGAACTGATTTTTTTAGCAGCCATAGTTATTTTTCTATTTTCTTTTTTTCTTTATTAGTACATGTTTACAGTACATAATGATTATATTCATGGTGGGGCCTTGGTACATGTACATCTCCTTTCCTTTTCTTTGATTCTGTGAATGGTAAAACCACAAACACATTAAAACGTTTTATCATATAGCTACCCACAGACATATATTTAATGTATAGTTTACTTTATGGAACCTTGTGCTTCTGAAAAAATCTCACTCTTTTAAAACATGAAAGTGCATTATATTATGCCATTTAATATTTTAGAGTATCAAAAATAGAGAAAGTCATCAAAAGTAAAAATTTCAATATTGGAACTTCTGTCTTCCTCAGAGTAGGTATTGTATTTCCTTTATTTCATTTTTGAGTTTTAGTTGGTAGAACTCTCAATATAACATCATAAGTATTAAAATTTCTGTCTAGACTATTATTAAGTTTATATCCTACATGCATTAAGAAAATTGTATATAATGCAAAATTTAAAACGGAAAAATAAGGACATCAGTATGAATAATTAATTGGATTCTACAAGAATATACTTTGTTTATTACTCTACACTTTTTCTGGAACAAACAGTTCTAGTTGTACATAGGTACAAAAATCTAGAGAGGAACAAAGATTATAAAAGTTTGACTGACAACAAAGCCATTGAGGCAGAAGTTCTGGGGATAGTGATTTTACAAAATTGCTTAGTCATTCCTCTCCTGCTCTGTGATGTCTAAGTATCAGCTGCTGAGAAACCATATCGTGAAAAGTTAATTTGGCTCTTAAAGATAACATGCTTTTAAAAAGTGATAAGAAGGCAAAGTTGAGCTAGGTTCAGACAGACTGTCTCTGTTCCCATGTTCCAAAAGAAAATGCACTCCCAGAAATATTTTCTGTTATCATAGGCAGCATTCCTCAGCAATTCTGATGTAATAAAATGTTTCTCCCTTCAAGGAGACAGGTCTCCTTAGACTTCACAGTTGGCTAAAGTTGCTGCTTTCACTTTGCTTTCTTCTCAGTCCTCTCTTCCCTTCACCCCATTCCTCTCTGCTGTTGTTCAATTTGGCAGGATATTTATGGATACAATCTCTACGTGATTTGCCATGTGAAATAAACTCACACTCTATTCTCAGCATCCTCCCTTCTCTCATCTATCCCTCTTGGAAAAATGTGATAACTTTTGTTTTCAAAAATACTACTGACTTGTGTGTGCATTTGCTTTGAAAATTGAGTCTTTGAAAATGATCCGGAGCCAAGCAGCTCACACGTGGGGAACACTGCCGTGAAGAGAGAGATCACACGGAGGCTACGAGGAACTAGACAAATTGTCTTGACATCTGCCAAAGTGTTATAAAGGAAGCAGGGTACTAAAAGATGAAAGCAAAGCTTGATTCTTCAATCTACCACCCACCCTCCACCTGCTAATAATCTTGACTGACCCACTATTTGCCTCTTGAAGAAAAGCAGTAAATTTCAACTGGGCATGATTATCCCATGGTAACAGTGATCCAGATATTTAACTACTTAGAAATTTTACATTTTGCATAGGAGGAGTAATTCCTGAAGTATTTTGGCCTTAAGGCAAATAATGACACATTTTCATTCTTAGAATGATTGAATATACCAGTTTCTGCCTCTCGGTCTCCAGCTGTCTTATTCTCCTACCTTTGTATTCAAACTCTATTTAGAAATCCCTTTTGTGAGGAAGACTGTTATAAAGAAACACTGGGGGCTGGGGATATAGCTCAGTGGCACTTACCTGGCAAGTACAAGGTCCTGAGTTCAATTCCCGGTACTGGGCAGGGGGAAGAAACACTGGTTATTTTAATACGATACAAATATGATGTAGACAGGAAATCTTTTCAGTGCCCTTGTGCCCTCTGCAGCTGCCCGATATACAGATCTACAGTGGAAAAGGAATGGTATTCATATTTTTTCTTCCTGGGGACCTGTGGTAGGTATCAATAAGCAATCTTGTTACACTTCTGCCAACTACAGATATAGCCTCATGAGCCTTCTTAACATTGACTCCAAACAGCTGACCATCATTATCAATGAACCAAAGCTAGTTTGAAGAACATCATCAAACTGTCTTCCTGCATCCATCCACCCATCCACTCTTAAGTTCAATGAATTGAAGGAAAATTGTGCATTGATGAGCATGAGGCTATTTATTTTTATTGGAGGTGTTGATGATGGAGGAAGTTGATTTGTTTTCTCTTGATACATCTTCATATTCTTATAATTTTGATGAAATATTTTATAGATTAAAGTTAGGAAATTATAAGCTAAGTGCAGAATGTA
This sequence comes from Heterocephalus glaber, assembly GCF_000247695.1. Next base: position 7,474,285 of record NW_004624788.1, on the reverse strand, counting down.
TATAGGCTGGCATTTGGGCTGAATAGAATGTTATTTTCAGGAAGACAGTAGAGAAAGAAGAGAAAAGATGAATTTGTCAGTGCCCACAGGTACCATGTACAGGCCTAGGGGAGCCTGCTTATTATATGAAGAAAAAATATCAGAGGTCTAGCATTACCTATACATAAATTTAAATTTATAAACATTCATTTCTAGGGTGGCCTGTGTATGGCTTTGTGAATACATTTGTTGAAGTTCATCAAGCAGTATTATCTTAAGATTCATATATTTCATTGGATGGAAATTTCAGTACCAAAAGAAAAACCAAAACAAATATGGAGCTCTGGTTAGCGATGTGCATGCTTAGCATTTAAGAATTAGGTTGATGTCTGCAATTAATATTTTATGGGAAACAATAAGATGGATTGATGAATGGGTTGAGCAATAGGCATACAATAGAGCAAGTAGAGTAAAAGGTTAAGTTTAGAATCCAGATAGTGAGTCCATTCTAAACTTCTTTTCACTTTTCTGTGTGTTCACAACAAAATGCTAGGGAAAACTGACAACATACATCTTACATGGTTTCCATCATGAAATTCTTGTGTTCAGCTGCCCTTTCTCTTGCTTCCCTCTAATTTGAAAGAAGAAATGTTTCATTCACCATTTGTACCAGATGATTCAGTGGAATGACTTATTACTGAAAGGGGTTTTAAGTTTCTTTTTCATAAAGTGTTGGAATGTGCCCAAGAAACTCTAAGTAGGAGAGAAAAAACACACTATTTTACTTAGAAAGCACTACCTTTTTGTGCTCAAACGATTAGAAATGACCCATGGTAGTGTGCCCACACCCAGCACTTTTGTTAAACAAAACATCATTCAAATACAAATATAAATGTTTGTGCCAACTTGGTTAGAACATCACTGGCCTCTCTTTCTTTCTTTCTTTCTTTCTTTCTTTCTTTCTTTCTTTCTTTCTTTCTTCTTTCTTTCTTTCTTTTTTAATTCCCAGAAGACACACACTTTTTAATGCTGGACATGGAAAAGCATGGTTAGTAAACTACTGTTCTTTCAAATCTGTGCTGGGGATTTCAGGAATTTAAATGATGGTTACGATGGGACCCAAGGTGTTCAAAGCTTAAACTCTTGTAAAACAAGTGCAAAGAGCTCAGTGAAAACCTATTATCACTGGCGGAATGGAGGAGGCTTTGCAATGGTACTTCACCAGCACTGACCATTACCACATTCACATGAAAGGCTAACTCATACTTCTCCCTTGGTTAGCAGTTTTCGGGCAGCTGAACAGGGTATGATAAGCCAGGACATTTCTTAACAGGACCACACACAGGATTTCTAACCTATCCGATGAATGTTCATGTTCATAGCACTACAGTAATTTATAACACTTGACTAAGTGTTTACTTTTTTTCTCATTGTTCTAGTCTGGTTTTGGGAACAAAAATCCCCAAGGAGTGGAATGATATAATATGACTAATAAGAATAAGTGAGCACACACTGCAGTATGCTTCCAGGGCTCACAGCTCAGCCTGTGATTCCATATTTTTAATTTCCTTGTACAAACAGTGAACTGAAAAATGGGAAAATCCATTTGGCAGGTCTAAGCTACAAATTAAATCCTTGATTAAATTTTGGCAATTATACCTCCAGGTCGTTTCCATTTAAACATTTTAAATTCATTTGAATAAGCTTCTTAATCATAATCTTGGCAATCTATTGTGTGGCAAAAAGGACTCTGAAAAATACTATTAAGAAGTTGGCAGACAAGTAGAACAATTGAAGGATCTTGCAAAGAAATATTTTATGCTACCCTTCAGTAATTTGCACACAGGTATATCTTGCCAAAAGTTAAAAAATCAACACAAGGCTCCAATGTATATTCTTAATGATAGAGAATAATTAATATCAGTGATTTGTGAGGTTTGTCATGGATAAAAAAGCATGTAGAGGGCTTGGGAAAACATAAATTCCCAGGATTCCACCACTGAGCCAGTAGTTTAGCTGGTCTGGGTGGTGCTCATGGATTTCCATTCTTTAAAATTTTTTTTTTTGTACCAGGGATTGAACTTGGGTCCACTTGTGCAGCAGGCAATGAAACCTCTGAGCTAAATCCCCAGGCCCCATTCTTTAAAATCTTAATTAATTAATTAATTAATTAGCCAGGGTCTCACTGGGTAGTTCACGCTGAACTTGAACTCACTATGTAACACAGGTTGGCCTTGGATTCACTGTGATTCTCCTGCCTCAGCCTGCCAAATGCTGGGATTACAAGAATGTGTCAACATGCCCAGATTTGCATTTTAAAATTTATTATCATTATTATTATTATTATTATTATTATTATTATTATTAAGTGTCCTAGGCATGAAACAGCTGTGGCCACCAAGCAGGCATCAAGCTAGGATAAAAAAAGGACTATTGTCTGCTTTGCCTCTGACTGATTTAAGAACAACATCACCATTGCCCAGGGAGGGGTCTGATTTGCATTTTTAACAAGGTCCTGAATGAGGCTGATTCTCTGCTGGTAGGAACACTTGGAGACAAGCTTGTCCAAAACTTTTTGATGTAAGCAACCCCATTAAATGCTTGTCAGAAGTTTAGAAAATAATAAAAGGTTGCCATAAATCACTTGTCCAACTTTTAAAGATGTACAGAAAACTCAATAGCCATTCAGCAATTAATGGTCCTATTGAAGCTTGGATCTCAGTAATAGAGAGAAGTAGATGGGTTCCCAGGTCCAAGCGCTTTTTTCTCTGCTGTGATGAAAACTTTTCCCCCTTCAAGAATTTAGTATCCTGTTTCCTTTTCCCCAGTGCCAATCAAACTTGCTTTAGGGCATTATCAGTTAAGTCCTTCTCTGAAACACTTGTTATGCTATCTTTTCCTGGAGTGGGTGCCTCCTCATGGGTGACAAAATACTTTTGCTACATAAACAAAACAATAACATTTCAATATGGAAATTACAGTATAAATCCTGAAGCATGGGAAGAATTTATGAAGTATGGGAACAAGTGACCCAGTTCCCTGATACAGCGAGTGGGTGGCCCCTACCTACAAAAAAGCCTAACCTTGTCTTTTGTGTCGGGAGATTGGTATTGATGCAATGAAAGACATTTTTCACTTACCCTGTAATCCCTGGAAACAAAGATTCTGTGCTGGTTATTAATCTAATCTGTATCATAAGTAGCAGAGTATTACATCTCCTTCTAACTCATGGTCCCCAAGCAAATATTATGAGCTTCTTCATAATATGTATAAGGACTGCCTCCTAACAGGTAATGATATTATAAATATCCTCTGAAATCTCTCTGAAATGTGTACATGTATTTGTAAACAATGTTTCTACATTTTACCCTGTTCTCTCTGTCTCCGTCTCTCTGTCTCTTGTTTGTCTCTGTCTCCCTCCCTCCCTCTCTCCCTCCCCTCTCTCTCCTCCTTTCTCTCCTTCTCTGGTTTTGGTTCTTCAAGATCAGGTCTTTCTATATTCCAGACTGCCTAGAACTCACTATTCCAAGCTGACCTTGAACTCTTGACCCTCTTGTCTCAGAGTGCTGGAATTGTAGCATGTGCCACTATACCCTATTTAACCTTTCTTTGTCTTTACTTTTCTCTCATCATCTCCAGTGTAACAAAATATTTTTTATCAACCAAAGTTTAGATGACCCATGTGTTGACAGAAGTTGAAGAATGGAGAAAAGGAACTAACCTAGTACTAACTGACTGATCATGCTGGAAGACTTTGTTCCAACTTTTTTTCACAGTAATAATTCCTTGATCATAATTCCTTCAGCTCTACAGCTCCATTTAAGTAAGATAACAATCACTCGTATTTCTGTTTTTAGTTCACATGTAGTTGACTCATGACTTCAGGTAGGTTACTCATTTAATCCTCACAATAACCTTGGAAAGAGAAAGAAACTCAGAAAGTATTGGTGACCTAATTAAGCACACATAGCTGACATGTGACAGAATCATAGTTCAAAATCAGGTTGTATGACTCATATTCTTGGGGGTTTTTTCTATTATGCTACACTAACCTTAAGAGTGTAACAACACTTATTAGATTATTTTTCATTATATCTATTTTTCAAGAAAACTGTTCCAGGCTGCTTGTGGAAGGAAAGCACATTATTTCCCAGAAAGCCCAATAAAGTAAGGAAAACAAAAACTTAAGGCCATTTGCAATAAGATTAGAAAAATGCCAGGACTCTAGAGACTAGATGTTGAAAGGCAGAGGTGTATATGCCGACTACACAGAACTTTCAAACAAGAAGGAGAATCAACACTCCTGAAAACACATCACTGATGTGGTTACCTACTTTAGGAAAATTACATCAAAGAAAACTAAAGCTTTATTTAAATATTTCTTTTTAAAAATGAAGACTTTCATAAGCCTACAGATCCAGATTGACTATAATATTTCACAGAAAGTTTGGTATAAAATAATCTATAATTATTAAATTTCACAGAGAAACATCTTTGAGGCATCCATTCTGAAAAAGGAACTCAACTATGAGGCAAAAAACGGACCAGTTTAGCCATATTATCATGAAAAGGGACCAAACAGCAAAGCAAGCAAACAATAGCAACAACAACAAAACCCCAAAAAACTGTGAAGCTGTGAATTTTGAAGGAGGTAAATGGCTCATAACTTTTATACCCACTAATGTTATCACTGATATGTAAATGTTAAAATGGTATTCTAAAGACTGCACAAACATTGAAACCTTGTGCCTCAATGATTTCTTCCCAAATCTATCAGTTGATGAAATCCAGAACAATACGATATAATAGGGGAATTCAAGAACTACATAGCCATTATATAAAATGATTGACTGTTAATATTGATTTCATTTAAATGGAGAACTAAAACTGAACCATTTTGGCTATGATGGCTGTAGAATAAAATGTAAGTGTTATGAAACTGGATGTAAAAGCAATGAAATTAATAATTGTGTTTGAAGGCTGGAGTAGAAAGGTAATGGTAGGGAGAGTATGTTAATTAATTTCTAAACTATTTCCAAATTAGGTAACATTTAAAGTTGTCAGATATGCTAGGATTTCAACATATGAATTTCGGAAGAACTTATTCAAACTATAATAAGGACCATTTTGGCCATCTGTACAGGTAGAAATAAATTAAATGTTACAGGTACCATCATTGCAACCCAATCAACAGTTACCAGGAAGAACTCTATGATCACTTTTTGTTAGAGAGAGTAGAAACTGGCAAACAAAAAAGAAAAACCCAAACTGACAAATCTCATATGAAATGCTTTACATAAGTCCTTGTAATTTGAAAATTTGAATATTTGCAAAGGACATCAATGTAAGTTGTATTTGGAAAGACAATTAAATTTGATTCTATGAAAAAGCCCTTGCCACATGAGTCCAAGTTAATTCATGCTGGATGGATATTATGGTCTGTTTCAGTAAGAAATATATTCTTCTTCCTTTGGCACAGGTGATTTAAAAAAACAGGATACAAACAACAACTAGCACCAAACATAGGAAGGAAATAAAAAGGAGGAATAAACTGGAATGAGGGAGAGAACCTATAATTAAACTATCACCCAAAGAATGCCACGAAGAGTTCTGGAAGTCAGTAATCTACTACCCTGGTGGTAGCTTTCTTCTTAAATTGTTAATTTTTATCTACCAGCCACTTTACCTAGATTTTGGTGACTCCTAAGGGAAATTACAAAGGTAGTAAAAATGGTACATTCTTTTACAATACTCAAAGTAGTAATAGTGCTGTACAGTGACTTTAGGGTCAGAAGGCTAGGTTTATTCCCAAGAAGCAATGCGATCTTGGGGAAAACACTTAGGTGATGTCTTTGTGTAACTCAATTTTGTCAACCATGCAATGAGGAAACTCATGTGAGGCTCAATGTAGAGCAGTGAGAAGAAAGAGTATGGATGGTATCTTAAGATGGGAAGCCTAGAAGCAGAGGCTGTGACAAGGATGCAGTTGTATACTATTCACTGATGGATAATGTTAAGGAGGCAAAGCAGAAGAGAAGCTAAGTGAAGATGGAATCTCAGGTAAAGCCTAAACTTAGGCTCTCCTATGAAATATTCTGGAACATATTCCACACTGAGGACTTTTCCTGTCCTGAGACAACCAGGATAGGTTTTTATGTCCCTACCAGTGCCAGCAGAAGGCCCATTTGAAATATCTAAGGCACCTTCCTTCAGCTCAAGCCACTTTTCCAAGGAATAGGGCAGCTGGAGACAGTCACCTCTCCTAGAAACTGGTTGAAGGACACATAAAACTGGCAAAGGGGAAATAGATGAGGTACGATAGTGCCCCAACTGTACCCCTATAGGTAGAAATTGGATTTTTGAATATTAGTTTCTGGCACAATATTGCATTTATCTATCTTACAATGAACTTATTTTTGAGACTTTGTGTCAAAACTTCAGTTCCATAGTTTAAAAATATTTTTAAATATCACAAGTAGAAAAATGCTAAGGATCACTTAATTTTGGAAATTCTATGATATTATGAGTTCCAACTGACAATTTTAAGATATGACCTCACAATTATCCAGTTCTTTTCCCCCTTCTTTCTTGTAGTATCATTCCATTCTTCTGTATCCCAAGGGCCTTGTCAACTATATTTCCCGTATATTCCAGCTAACTCTTAGCTAACTCTGTCAATGGAAGATACTACTGGCATACGGGAAGGCAGGAAACAAGGAAAGGACAAGTTTTTTCTCGGCTTTTGGAGCTGTCCTTAGCATCAGTAGCCAGCTACAGGTTCTAGAAACCTTTTGCAGTTCCAATGTGGCTGCTTTCCTTCTCCAGCGCTACTGACTGAAATGACAGGGCCAGACTGGGCCAGCAGTAGTGTTTGGCAGCTCTTGAAGTGGGATTGTTGGCAGTTTCAACAGTAGCAGACTTCTGTAGCAGGATTAGAGCGTGCCTTATGATCTGTTAATATCACCTCTCTCTTTACTTTGAGCACATTTAGGGTAGTAGCAATTTCTTTTTATGAATCTCTGACTCTCTTTATCTTTATTGCTCTCTCTCTCTCTAGTCTTACTCTTTTCACAAATAGTTTCTATATTAAACAGCCTTCATCACAAATACCTTGTCTGAAACAATATGAAATATAACTTCTCCAGCTAATATGGTTTATAATGAGAATGACATTGAAGAGACTGAATTAGAAATTATTTGCATAGCTCAGAAGCAATAAAAGATTTTTCTTGGGGAGCATCTGCTACCCTTATTTCAATTGGTTACTTCTTGCTTTATTTATTTGGTTGAAGTTGGTAGAGATGCAATAAAAAGCAACATGTTTTGTTTAGTTTTTCTATTGTACATAAAAATAATTTGGCAACCTAAGAGGATTTCCAAAGTTCTTCTATTGAATTTATTCTTTTGTCTCTTATCTTACAAATGTTCAAATAAGCATTAGAGATTTCTGTGCATAAAAATGAAATCAAAATCCACGGGAAGCCTAAATCAGAGCTGCATATCTCCAATAAATGATATTAATGTGGGCTAGTAGAGAGTCCCTTCTGAAGACATTCCCTCAGAATCTTCCCAGTTATTAACTTCAGTATAATTTCTTCTTTGGGAGAGAATATATATTTTTCATCTTTGGGTTCTGCCTAAGTCACAATATCTTATTAATAATAGGGATTCTGTATATTTGGAATGAATGGACACAATCAGTGTTTCTCAAACTAGTTATATCAGAACCATCTGGATTATTTATTTAAAAACTGATTATTGATTGGGCCTCACTCTCAGAATTTCTCATTAAAAGATCTAAAATGGAATTCCAAACACTTACATTTCATCAGTTCCTAGGATATACTGATGTTGATCGATATACACCATATGTCGAGAATCAATCAGACAGATTATAGACCTTTTTGAAGTTAAAGGCAGCCAAGTGATGTTACTCAAGAAAAATGGTATTTTCCAACTTATGTTGATGTCAACCTGATAGCAGGGAATTCTAGTTTTCAAAATTATATTTCATCAATTTCAGATTTCCGGGGTTCACCCAGTTATTACCAGTGTTTTTCTTACTTGTTATCTTTCTAATTTCTTTGGAGGATAGAAAGGCAAGTATGTTATTTTTTGGAATTTTGGGGGCCAGGGGAAGAATTTGGTAAAATATTAAATATTGATTTACATTCAGATAATTTCAACAATTGGCTTATTGAGTACAGAGCACTTAAACTAGTTTTATTTTTATTTGCTTTGTTTGGTGATAGCTGTATAATCCCTGACCTTAGTAGATCATTAAATTGGACATGTCAGTAAGGCTTAGGTAAATGATTTAAATTTAAAGTTAATGAATTGAGAACTAATGATTAATACTTATGATGAACTCATTCCTATTTTCATAGGCATGTTAAATATGAAAATTATCTCTATACCAAGTAGTCAATTTGAAAGAAATTAAACATGTTTTCTTAGATTTATGTAGCTATTCATAAAAAGTTATGTTAAAACTAACAATGGAAATGATACTATATTTTCAATTATATTAATATTCAAATAGTAGAGACAATGACTTCAAGATAAAATTGGTTTTACTAATCATGTATTTCATTATTTTCCATTCCCACCATTCAATTATATAAGGGAAGTATCTTTCCCTCTATCCAATATATTTGACTGTAGCATGCTGGAACTCAAAAATATACACGTTTACACACACAACAAATAAGGTTAAAAGCCCTGTGAAAATATAAAATGCAAAAAACATACACTTATTCATTCTTCAAATGAATGCCTAAATAGAAATTGATTGACCCCTAGGTGCCAAGCAGTTTTGTGCTCTCTACAAACAGCAGTGACAATTGTAGATAAATTTCCTTATCCTGTCAAGTTTCCCTTCTGCTGAGCAAATGTAAACAATTTAAAAATATTTAAAACTTATAAGTACTGTGAACAAAAATAAAATGTACATAAGGTTGGAGAGTACTGGAGTAATGATGACACAGATTTCAAGTGAGTTCTCATGTTCTTGCATTTTATAGGGTGGTCACTGCTGGAGAAGATGATATTCAAATAAACACTTGAAGATGAGGAGGCAAATGGATATTTGGGAGAATACTGGTTTAGAAGAAGTTCTATGTGTGCTGGCTGTGAAGGAGATCAGCCCTTGGAGCTCTCCAAGTAGCTGGGAACCCAGTGAAGCAAAAGAGTGAGCAAGAGAAAGAGCGCAGAAGATACTGGGGAAAAAGTAAAATGTAGACCAATAATATTTTAGGGTCTGTAGCTTATTCTCAGAATTGAATTTTACTCTGAGTGAGATGGAGAGCCAGAGAAGGAAATTTTATTAAGCATTAGATATGAACTGGTTCTTTCAGACATGATATTGGTATTTAATTAAGATTTATAAACTTTATCTGAACTCCACAGTTGGAAAGTTTCATATAGAATCTCTACTACAGGGCCAGAGATGAATGATAATTAATTAATTTTTGTTCTTTGCACATATAAATAAAGCACTTAAAATTTTTAAAAGATCAAATTGTTTTTAACTCGTTACTATCAAGTTGTTCTCAAAATTAAATGGATTGTGACTAAGTAATAAAATTCAGAATAGAAATGCTGGCCAAATTAAGTGCTTACTTATTTAGAGCAACTGTTTATATTGCCATTAGTTCTGTTTGCAAAGAAGAGGGACTATGATAAGTATGTTTACATTCACAATGTCATTCCTGACCTCAAAAATTAATTAGTTTGGGCTAAGAATGAAAGAAAAGGATAAGGTGTAGAAAGGGGAGGAAAAAAGGAAACCTGAATTATTGAAATATTTCTTGGTGAAAAATAATAAAATCATTAATTCCAATTATTGTAACTATTTTATTTTCAGGCTATATTCATGTTTTACAAAGGAAAAACTGACAGAACTCATCTAGTCACTGATAAGTATTTTTCTTGGGCTCAACATAAAATTGGTTTATTCTTCCATGTCCTCAAGTTTACCAAATATTAGTAAAAACAGCAAGAAATGGGTTCAATCCAAATGGACTATCATAGTAGAATATCTAGCTAGCTGTCTTCCAGAAAGGGGGTAAGAACTGGTTTCTAAAAGCCTGGATATTCCTAAATCTAGTTACTTGCATCTTCATTACTTATTTTATGCGGTGCTTTAGATGCTGTCATGTAGGGAGTTGAATCACTGTTCTTCACATTTTCTTCTATCGTCTTGCTTGTGCTTGCACTATAAATCTGCTTCCTTTCCTTTTCTCTTAGCCAGACTAATTCTACTGAATCGACTATCCATGATATTTACAAAGCAATCCTTGCCCAACTTTAGAAAACAATGACAAGTGTTGGTAAGTGTGTAGAGTAAGAATAAGTTTGATGAACAAATACATTTGGTATCTGTTCTCCTTAAATTCAGCATCTCAAATTTATGGATCAAAATTGTTTCTTTTCTTCCTTGAAAGAGGTGAAATTGTAGTCAGAAGGGAGTAGTAATTAATGTTGCCATTTTCAAGGGATTCATACTTGTATCTTGGTCTAATTACATTATGTAGTAGAAAACTATTTCAACATTTTCTGATTTTAAAGTTTTATAAAAAGTAGGAAGTTAAAAAGATAGACACTTTTCATTCAAGCAATTAATCCATTTATTCATCCAAAATATTTACTGAGTTCCTGCTCCTCTGGGCACCGTTTTGATACTGAGAACATAGCCATGAATTAGCAAAGCCTTTACTCCCAAGAAATATATGAGCTAAATATCAGTACTTTATCTGAAATACAATTTAGAAAAATAATATCAACAATATCACTGATCACAACAGATTGTGAGGTGCTTCCTATTGATGCCATCCATGGTGTGGGCAAACTAATCACAAAAGTTATCATACTGCAGACCTCCTGAGACCACTGATGTATACATATAATATGAAACTGTCTCTGATAGCTACCTGATATTTAGCTCATCAGTCACTCCCACTGTTTTATTATTTCAGGTCCCAAGACAGACTTTTTACTCCTTTTGGAATAACACAAATTATTAGAAAAATCAGAAAAGAACATTCATTAATAGTGACAAAATATCATCATGATCACTTGATTAATCAAAACTATAGAAAACTACTGCTCTTGAAGAACCTCATAAAATGGCATTAGTGATAGAGTTGAAGTTCTCAGTATGCAAGAAATTAATTACAGTAGTTGGAATATGTTAACTTGGGCTTCAAAGGAAATTTAGTTGTCATCAGTCATTTGTGTCCTTTATAGGAGAAGCTTCACCATCTTCTCCTTTCAGTTTTCTCTTTTGCCTCTTATGAAAGCCAGACATTAAAAACTAGGACATTTAAGCATAAAAAATCCATGAGCTTGATCCCAAAATTACCAAAACAACTCCTTTCCTCAAGGAAAAAAACCCCAAACCAAAATAAAATAGAAACATAAATCAAAAAACATGTATATAACTACACATGTAGGGCAAACAAGAAAGGATGAACATAGGCTTGGAGAATGGTGCAGGTTAAGAAAAAACCTAAGAAGACCTTAAATTTATACGTCAGATGGGTCCTTGTCACACAGACAACCTACTTCAATTAAAACACAGACATACACACACACACACACACACACACACACACACACACACCCCTGGGGAAGTTTACAAAGACCATAAGGCATATAGAAAGCAAATAGTTAAAATACATACATCTCTTCTTATCAGCAATTACTTTAAATGAAAATGGATTAAACTCTCCAGTTGAAAGACATAGACTGGTAGAATGGATTAAAAAACCATGATCCAACTACCTACTATCTATGAAAGACTGACTTCATATCCAAGAACAGATAGAAAGTTAGAGGATGGGAAAAAGTATTCCATATAAAAACTATCTACAAGAGACCAAGGGTGGCTATACATTATCAGAGAAAACAGACTTTAAATTTTAAAAACTTTATGAGACAAAGACATTGTATTATTAATAAAAGTACAATAGAACAAAAAGATAACAAGAGCATTTGTATTCCTAATAGCAGGATAGTAAAACATATAAAGTACAAAAAATGTGGAAATGAAAGAAACAGACCATTTTACAAAATTAGTTGGAATTTTCAAAACTTCACTCATACTAATGATAAGCAGCCTGAAAAGAAAATTTAAAAAATATAAAACAGTACAATTTTCAGTAGCACCAAAAAGAATAAAATACCTGAGTTAACCAAATAGGTGAAAGATGTGTAGAACAAAAATAGCAAAGCATTGCTGAAAGAAATTCAACACCTAAATGGAAACATATCTCATGTTCATGAATTGGAAGGCAGTATTGTAAAGGTTTCATTACTGCCCAAAATGGTCTACAGATTCGATACAATCCCTACTAAAATCCCAATGATATTTATTGCAGAAAAAGAAAAACTCATTTTAAAATTAGTATTAATGGTTCCAAGCAACTTAAATATTGTTGAAAAGTTGAATGAATAAAGCTGGAGGACTCAGACTTCCTGATTTCAAGACTTACTTTGCAATCACAGTAATCCAAATAGTGCTGCACTGATATGAAGACATACATGTAGAACAATGCAATGAAGCAGGAGCACAGAAATAAACTCTCACCTAGGTGGTCAAATGATTTTTCACCAAGGTGCCAAAATCATTCAGTGGAGACAAAACAGTCTTGTCACCAAACAGTGCTAGAAAAACTGGATACCTACATGCAAAGGAATAATGTTGGACCCTTGCTTACAAAACAAATCAAATATAATACTTAAAGCAATAAAGTTCTTAAAAGCATTAGAATGTTGCTAAATCAGTGTTTTTTCCCAACATTTTTATTAATGAATATTAGTTATACAGATGAATGCACTTTGTTTTGGTAAATTGTGCATTCCATACCATATGCTATCATTTCCCCCATCACCTCCCTTGGCAGACCTTCCCTTCTAGTTTCATATGTTTTGGGGGGTGGGGACAGGTTTCAAAGTATATAATGTGTTTTGATTATATTCATTCCCCCTATTTCCTGTCACCATTCTCTTCCTCTCCTATCTTCTCTTCCTCCTTGAAAATGATACCAAAAGCACAGGTAACAAAAGAAAAACTTGGAAAATTGTGCTTCATGAGATTAAAAACATCATGCGTCAAAAGATTATAACATAAGAAGCTGTCAGATTGTGAGAATATACTTGCAAATCATATGTCTGATACAAAATATACACAAAATTTATTTAGAGAATTTTTAAGTCAAAACCGCCAATTGAAAAATGAACAAGGATTCGATTAGACATTCTTCTAAGAAGATATACAAATGAGGATTAAGTTTATGAAAAGATGTTCAATTATCACTAGCCATTAGAGAAATATAAATCAAAACTACAATGAGATACCATGTCATGCTCATTAGAATACCTACTATTCAGGGCCAAGGATTTAGCTCAGTGGTTCCACCACCTGCCTCGCAAGTGCAAGGCCCCAAGTTCGATCCCCAGTATCAAAAAAAAAAAAAAAAAAAGATATAGACTAGCTACTCTTCAGAAACAGGAAATAATAAGCATAAGTGAGGATGTATTTCTACTTCTCAGTATATAACCAAAAGAATTGAAAAGGTCTCAAGAAAATACCTGTACACTGATATTCATGACAACATTATTCAAAATAGCAAAGACATGCAAACAACCCCGTGGTCTAATGACTGAGGAATAAATAAAATTTAGTATATGTAATGGAATTATTATTCAGTCCAGAAAGGAAGGGAATTTTGACATGTATTATGCATATATAACATGGATAAGGCTTGAGGATATTATGCTAAGTAAAATAAGCTAGTCACAGAAAAACAAATACTGCATAATTCTATTTATATGAAGTATTTAACATATTCAAAAATCATAATGACAAAATAAAATGTTATCGAGTTTCAGTATTATAAAACAAAATGTTCTAGAGATGAATAGTGGTGATGTTTGGTATATTATTTTGAGTGTTCTTAGAACCACTGAACTATATATTTTAAAATAGTTAAGATGGTATATTTTATGTTCTGTATTTTTTATGATAAAACAGGTGCAATTTACTGGACAAATTATGAATCAATGAAGTATATTTTTAGAAAAAGCAAAAAATATTTGAATATCAAAAAGTCTCATTAATATTCAAGTAGATCTACCCTACTTCGTTCTGATGACATTACTTAGCTGTACCATTTTTTGTCATTATATTATGACATGAATGAAAATTAGGGTAACTTCTTTTGTTCCTTATATCCAGATCGACAACATCTTTTGTTTATTTGGGGACCCTTCTGAGATATTTTACATAATGAGGAACAATTTTCCTTTCTCATCAACAGCCAGGAATAAAATGACAACATCCCTTAACAAATAGCAGACAACTCAAGACAAGGATATAATTGTAACTAAAATTTAACCTCTTGATATTCAAAGTGTAGTTCATGGCACTCCAAGATCAACGTCATCAAGAAACATATAAGAAATGCAGAATCTTATGCACTACACCAGACATAAAGAACCAGATACTGCAAATTAACCTGGTAACATGTTATTACTATTATTAACATAGTATTACTCTGCCCATAACATTTCATAAGCATTGTTTTAAACCAATTTTTTGGCAAGAAGATGATCTTGTTCTCTACGTGATTACCACAACTAACCTTTAACAAGTGTTTTCTCCTTCCAAGTACTGTTAGAAGTTCTTTAATAAATCATCTTATCAATACTTGCTAACACATTTTAAGTTCAATTTTTATTATCATCTTCAGTTTACAGAAGAGGAACAAGAATTTCAGAATTAACTTGCCAAGAATTACAAATAAGATTTGATGTGGCTAGGACTGAAACCTGGGTAGTCTGAACAGTACCATTTATAGACATTTATCTGAGATTTTCTTTCACTTTTTTTTTATCATTTTCATGAATTTTTTCACACAAAAGTTTTGTCAGAGCTTAATTAAAATTGTGATTTTCATAGCTATTCATGTTGACAATCCTGATGAGAATCACCAGCTTGGGTGAATGTGTACCTGTCTTTTTTTTCCTTTATTCATTTATCGACCATTAGCAGTCACACGATAGAAAACATTGTGCTAAAAGAGCAAAAACATTTGTACTGTGTGTGTTGATTACTATTGCCTGCCTATACCAAGCAAAGTCACTGTAATAATTCTCCAATATTTCATCATTTTACTTTTACATTTATACATCACTCCAAAAGAACCGTGTTCCCTGACAACAGTCTGAGGACCAAAAAATAAAAATAACACACTTACTTTAGGATTTCTGACCAGGAATTACTGATTTCCACCAGAACATAGGTAAGGGAATCACAGAGAGTACCAAGCCATGCTAGTTACTGTCAATGCTTGATGGTACCATAACCAGAAAGGTCTTTAAAAAAACACTTTCCACACAAAATGGAGACAAAATCTTCTAAGCAATAAGATGCTTAGTGTATGAAGAGAACAGAAAAGTTAAAAAGAAACCCTTCATGATAGTGTACAGAATGTTTAATACAACCAAAAAGTATGAGTACCAAAAAGCTACAACGGAATGAAGGGACCAGCAAACTATCTCTAATATCTTGTGAAAAAGGGATCAACTTTGTATCTGCAGATGATAAGATGGAAGAACAATAACTGAAAGCATTTCTGGTTTGGTGGGGATTATAGAATGATCAGAATGATACCCCCCTCTTTAGGGTAGTGTTCTGCTACCTGTCCCAGCCTCCCTTGTGTGAGAATGGAACTGATATGTAAGCAAGTGTGAGTTTAAAATCACATGTACCACATTCAGGTTTAGCTCATAATGATCTTCCTTCCATGAATAAGGCTGCATTCCTAGCACATTTTTCTAGCTAATGCAGAACCCCTGAGGAGGAGGGAACCAAAAGATACAGGAGCTTGGTTTCATGAATCATTATGTGAAATCTCACCCACCAACTAGGAGCACCTGAGCGAGAACTGGGTAATCTAACGCTATGTTGGTATCTGTTTCAGTAGTTTTCCCTATGTAATATACCAAGGAGAGGGAGAATACAGTGATTAAAAACATAATCGATGAATGCACGAAAAGGATGATAATCAAGAACCCTAGGTAGATAGGTCATATGTAATTTTCTATCCATTTCTTCTCACTCTATCCCAACAGATATAAACTCACAAACTCACAGTGTGAGGGGTTGGCTCTCTTCAGATGACATTGCAAAAGGAGTCTATAGTATCCTGCAAACAGCCCCTCATAATTCCCAGGGCCACTTGTTCACCACAGGAGATGGTTGTGAAAAATTATTTTCAGCTTCCCTTTCTCTACTTCCTTCTTTTATAACTCCCTGCAGAGGGGGAACTAAATGGCCCAGCTTGCTTTCCATGAGAGCATACATGATTCAAATGCTACTTAGTATTCACAAGCTATCATTCTTCCACCCAGCAAAAAGCACTTAACCAAATGACCTCATTAATCTTTACATGCACCATGATCCTTGATCTTTTGGAGGCCAAAAATAAAAATAAAAAAACGAAAACAAATGTTTTCATCCCTATTTTACAGATGAAGACACTGAGGAAGAAAGTGTGAAGGCTACAGAATGAAACAAAAGGGCAATAATTAAGATGCTTTATTTTTATTTAAAGGCAAAACTCAAATCGTTTGAGGTCACATGCTCAATAAGCCCAGATTTTGTTTGGCTAGTATTTCCTTCAAAATAGTTGTTAAAAAACATATACTTGCATATCTCTCTCTCTCTCTCTCTCTCTCTCTCTCTCTCTCTCTCACACACACACACACACACACACACACACACACACACACACATTTAATCTATGTACTCTGGATTCTGGTGAAAAAGCAGAAGAAGAAATCACACATAGCCATATCTGTGTTTCAGGGCAACTTGCAACAGTAGCTGAATCGTTGTTTTCCCTTATATTTGAACTCCATGGAAAGGCAAAAGGTTCACAGTCTCTAATTTGTTATAGTCTTCATTTGCCAACCTTGTGGTCAATTATTATTGGTGGCAAACGAGTTTGTGGCATTAGACTTACTACATACAATTAAGAAATCTAAATTCTTCTAACACCAAATCTTCCCCTTACTACATATTTGCTGTGTCATTTGTAAAATGCCTTTTAAACAGTCAGAATAGAGATTATATGCAGACTTTTCTGTCAATCTCTCCTACTTTCTTTCAACATTGCACCTACTATGACAAAGAGGGTGGGGCAGAGGAACCAGCTAAGGAGTACCTGTAAATTGACTCACTGCCCATCTCTCCTTTTGCACAAATGGAAAAGAGAATAAAGTCCACTAAAAAGAGAAAATTCACCACATCCTCGCAAATTCCCAAGCAGAGAACAATAGGTATGTACTGAATGAATGTATGCAGAACCAGATTTATAGAGATACAGAAAATAAGATTTGAGAAAGCAGACAATGAATGTGAAAAGTAATAATTTCTGTCCTACGGAGAAACATTAGACCTTCCCAAGCATGACACTGAGGTCAAGAAACTTGATTCATGCCCAAATCAGGAGAAGTGGCATTGTAACAGGCTGATTACCAGAGATGTATTATGGTGTCTGTGGTTCGTGATTGTAGAACAGCTAACAGGGCTCATTTGGTAACAAGAATATCCCCAAGTAATATTGGCCAGTACCACCATGAAAAGGTTATTAGTCGGGAAAGGTGATTAGAAGGCCATACATAGATAGACATCTTCATACTGATTTGTAGTGTTGAATCCTTCAGTTGAAAGGAAATAATATTAACCTTGAAATTATTATATATCTTGCCTTGAGCAATTAACCATAGTTCAGAGGTGTTTACTCTCATCTCTGTAACATGTTTTTTAATCCTTACACAACATCATTTATCTTCAGTGATGATAACAATGATAATGATGAGGAAGACAAATGATAATGGGTGTAACTTATTTTTGCTAGGTTCTCTGTTGAAAGTTTCTGTTAAATATCTATAATCCTCAAATAAACCACACAATATAAGTATACTTATTCCAATTTACACATGAGGAAATGTCACTCTGAGAGTTTTAAGTAGCTTATCTAACATCTCATAGGTAATAAGGGATAGATATGGAATTAAATGCTAGATCTGTCTTGATCTAAGGCTTTGCCATGGTGCCACTATCACAGATTTCTAAGCATATTCTAACAACTGAAATAATTCTTCAGAAGGCTTTTCATTTTATTTTTCCA
Organism: Heterocephalus glaber; assembly: GCF_000247695.1. The sequence continues at coordinate 7,456,106 of NW_004624788.1, read as the reverse complement.
ATGACTTCTTTTAAATCAATGTCACCAAACATTTATCTCTTTCTTAACCTACTCCTTCACGTGACATTTGACTATAAAAGTGGATTTCTATTTCACATTCCTTTTGATGTAAACCCTGCTGTTACTCATTTTTTTTGCTTTCTATATGTTTTCTCTTCTAACCTCCTTGTATATTCAGGTCAAAGAGACTGAAACAGGTTTGGGGCTTTAGAGGTCAGCCTTATACCTCTAAGAGCAAAAATTAATACTTGTGAAGTTTGCCTTTCCATAGAGTTCAGAAATTCACAGGAAAGCACATGCCTCGGTAAAAAGATTACTTTGGGACCTCAAAGATAGGAAATTTGATGACAAAATAAACTTTAAACATTTGAGAATTATTCTTGGTATGAATTGATTCAGATACTTCCAAACAGAATTTCCTTTGGGAAATTTTAGTTTTGTTTCTTATTCTAGGTATGTGACCAAAAAATTTCTACTATAGACTACTATGTGAACCCTTCCCCAGATCCATACCAGGCAGGTAATTATTATAAGATCACTAGCAGAAGAATCTAAAACCATTGGTTTGTGGCAAATATTAAATGGCTGAAAGGAGGGACAGAAAATATAATCAATATCTGTTTTCTCATCTAATCTTCAGTATTTATCTGGATTCTTTGTATTCTGCATAGTATTTCAGTGCTGACTTAAACAAATGTCATTTTTATGAATTTTTGGCTTTTTACTTCACTTGTAATTTAACCTCAGTCTACAAATCTGGGAACATTTAGACATTTTTCTAGAACTTTTTATTAACATGAGAATTTATAGAAACCAAAGAGGATATGATTACAGCTGAGGAAATAATGGCCACATTCATCTGCATGCATTTCATAGACCGAGGAATCTTTGGGAATTTGCCAACACATTAAACAATTTACATTTCTGAATTATTTGATATCAAAGACATTTTCTAACTACCATTATCAAAAAAAAGAATTTTGTACTCTCTCCAGAAGGTTACGTTACTAATTATCCAAGAAAGTGGAAAATGCAGTTATACATATGTGAGTAGGAGTGTGCTAAAGTTAAGTATTCAAATTAACTTTACAAAGTAGATTTTAAGGTTGGGAGTATAGCTTGGTGGTAAAGCACTTGGGTAGCATGCATAAGGCTCTGGGTTGATCCTACATGGCAGGGGAAAAAGTAAAAAAAAAAAATTGTCATCTACTTTTGAAAAGGCTAAAAACGTCAATACTCCAAGAGGAAGTATATTATTTATTTCTAGAATATATTCAAAATCATAACATGAAACAGGATAATATATTTTAAGATGAGTTAAATGAGAAAAAGAGTTTTCAACTATCCAGAGACACTACATAGTCATAATATGACCCAAATTACTGACATAATTGGAAAATATGCCAGAAGAGAGCTCTCTGTACAACTGGACACAAGATTACTACTTAAGGACTAATAGTGATTAAAATTAATCAACTTTCATCAAAAACTGCATTGTGTGTACTGTGTATATGCATCTCTGTTTATATATGTGCATTCCTAATTTTAAAAGCTGATACAAATTAAAATAAATTTTCACTTAATTTTAATATTCATCTGCAACATTCTTTGTGACCCTTCCACTTTAAAGTTATCACAAGAGTCTCAGAAATCTTGTATTAAAATGTGACAAAATTTATCATTTTATTTCATAATAATGATAATGACACTTAACACCCTATCTCCTAATCCACAATAAAGCAGATGGATATCTTTGAAAATGTATTCTGTGTATACATTGAGTTTCCTCCAGTTTTTCAGTTCTAAGATATAGCTTCTATTTCTAAGTAAGACATCACATTTGACTTGTTTTACATATACTAATCATCCCAGACTAGGTGGAAGCCTAGGTAAGATCTCTATTTGGATTTCCAAGCTTTGAAATCAGTAATCACCTTGCCAGGGAAGGCGTTCGTTGGTGATCCTAGGAAACTGTTATTAAGTGAGTCTTGTATACTTCTCTGGGACAGCTTGATGGCCTACTGGTTTGATAAGTTAATAAATATGGCTTTGCTTTTATTTCTGAAGGCAGTACCTAAAGAAATCAACACATAGTATTGTTGGGATTTATCCAGGGGCATAGAACCTTATCAAGACTTGGGGCTCAGTAAAATAAATTGCCTTTATACCCCAGTGAATAAACCAGCATTCTTAAACACAATATAGTATTTAGTAAGTTCCTGAAATGTGGTTAAACCACTAGATTTGTAAAATAAATGGATGGCTGAAGCATTAAACAGCCTTATGAGAGTACAAGTTTACTAAATTGGGTACTTTTAACTAATATACAGTGAAAGACAATTTTAGTGCTGCCTTTTAATAACTTAAGTGGTTCTTTTCCCCAGTAATTATGTTGCCTTCTCTATTTATCTGTCCACTGACTAAGTCTTGTCAAAAATGCATATAATTGACACTTTTTCTGCCATAATGGATCTATCTTTACTTGACTTTAAAGTGTAGGCAAGGCTTCTCACAGAAAGAATTCAAGTCCACTACTTAACTTTTCTAAGTGTTTACTTTCCTACTTGCAAGTAGGAAAAGTCTTTTTATAGTGGGCAATACTTTTTAAATAATATTAAATAACATCTATATGAGGACGTGAAACTAAATGCAATGACTCCACTCTCCTCTTAGTAGTCTTGGAATTTCTTAGGTGTCTGTCTTGGCCAACAAAGACTCCATCCTGAGGTAGTAACCAGTGGAGAATCAGCCTTCCTAAATAAAAGTGCTCAGGCTTGTTCATTGGACCCTAATTCCTTGACTGCAGACTTTAACCATAGGAGCAAGCTCTCCCGTTAAATAATAAAATCCAACATAAACCAGAAACTTGTATGCAGTTTCCCCTAAATAGAGTATTTTTACCCTATGAGTGAGAAATTTAAGAGGGATAGGAGACAAAACAGAGAGAAAAATAAAGAGAAATATAATAGAAGCAAGGCTGGAAGGCAAAGGATGAACTCCCAAGCTTTGGGAAACTGGAGAAAAAGACAGGAGGGAAAGAATGAAGGAGAATGCAAAAGAATATTGCAGCAAGCCAGACAGACAGGAGACTGTTCATTCACATTAAAATACCATAAAGTCTAGAAAGATAATTGAGGAAAGAAAAAAAAAAAAAAAAAAAAAGCCCAAACAGACAAAAAGGAAAACAAATCAAGCAAAGAAAAAGAAAAATAATAAAATCCCTCTGGTGTCCACAGTTCTGTCAGTGTCTAAGACAGAGCCCAAAAATGTGCTGTGTAGCCCCTCCAAGTCTGCAGTAAGATTAGTGCTGGGTACGGGGCTGGTTTTGGCCTCAGGATGTGAGGTCTGTGGCTTTTCTTCAGCCAGCAACTTTTCCGATGTCCCTCAGGGGGCTCACCCGTATCTCCCCACAGTGACTGGCTCCACCCACTCTTCCAGCTGCTGCGATGCCCTCAGCCACAGCCAAGCCTAGGCTGCTCCCTGGTCGGTGCACAGTTGTTCCTTCCTGGACCTTGCATGGCTTGCTCTGTCCCTGCACTGTCACACACTGGCCAGAGGGCAGGAGGATGCCTCGTCTTTTGTACCTAGGGCTAAGACTGGTTTCTGCCGGGTCCCCAGAACAGAATCTGGGTGGTCTCAGTCCCTACTTCTCAGCGGATTTCCCCCAGTCTGTTATCCAACTGCCGGCAGTCTACTGTGACTAGACGCCCCTTCCCTCCTTCCACTCTCTGGTGTTGGCAGTGAAGCAACCCTGGGGCTGTTCTGCTGGAGTTCAAGACCTGTCAGAGTTCAAGCCTGAGTCTTTTGAAATAAAGTGGCTACCCCTCCTTGATTGCAATGTTGGATATTGATACCCTCAAAACGTTGTCTCTGAGGAATGTATGAATACATGTGTAGGATTATCAAAAACTGCTTTTTGTTTGGAAGATCACATCTACTTGGTAAATAATTTGGCCTTTGCGCCATGAGTGACAATCTGTCATTTATACCTCTCCAGTTGTTTGATAAACATGTCAGACTGGGAAGCTCTGAGATCCAAAATGACTTTGTAGCTGCCTAGAAGTTTCATTATGTCTCCTCAGTTCCCATATATGCGTCTAATAAACACTCACCATTTATGACAGCCTTTTTTCCTGATAACTGGTAAGAGTTCAAGTAATATACACTATTGCCATCTACAAACTATATGTTTAATTCATTTACTCAGCTAATGTAGATCAAAAGTGTTCTTGTGTGTGTTAACATAATGTCATGTGTTAGAATTTGTCAATGCAGCCAGAAATGTGAGGAAAATCTTATTTGGTCCTTGAACAACTCCACTGAATAGAAATTGTAGTCCTACAGCCACATAGCACCGTTCCATGGATTCAGGGGGAAAACTGTCTTGAAATAGGAATGAGAAGGAGACTCTTCTTTATATTTATTGCCATGTGAGCATATCACTGATTCAAAAAGTAAAAGAATATGAATTGAAAAACAATTAAAGTAAAAAAATGGCAAAAGCAGTGTTTATAAAAAAGAATGGAGTGAATGAATGAATAACAGATATTGGTAACCTTAGGTCAAATTATGCTCACTATAGAACTCCTGCTGAGGCCGTGAATGAGGACAAAGTCACATATTAGTCCAAAGGGCCCAATCACTCTACACTCCAAAATAGGTGGTAAGGTTGTACTGATTCCTCAGGAATTTTCCCAAAGGTAAGAACAGTGAGACAGATTGTTCTCTGGAACAGAATTTTTAAAAAACATGAATTAGTTAATATACAACTGAAAATGAAGTAAATGATACAAAGATGGCATGGAAGTATTACTGATTTGTCTGAGAATCTTTGAAACTTAATGTTTTGAAGTGACCAGGGGAAAGTGTTCTTACAGGTAAGGAAAACATGAAGATATTTAGAGATATTTAGGTAAAGGAGCTAGGAATTACATAATACTATATATATATATATATATATATATATATATATATATATATACTATAGTTATATAATATTGCCTTCTTTTAGTTCAAATGATTTAGAAGCTTCAAGAATTGCTCTGACTTCTGCTATGCTAATTAATCTGACAAAGTTGTGAGTTAGCTCAGGAAGCCAAAAGACATTTCTCCTATATTAAAACCACAAGTGATGAAAAAGCAACCAAATAGGAGTCTTAAAGTATTAATAAAGTGACTCTAGAATTGAATGTCCTCCAACATCTTCATCCAGAAAGAAATAGGTAAAAATAAATTTTATACTGCATTGACATAAGAATCATGTCTATATCAGAGTACTATGAAATACCCAAATCTTAAATTTTTATATTCATCTAAACATGCTTTTGAAATAGATTATCTCTTGTTCTGAATACACAGCCTAGGAGAAGTATAAAATACTTTTCATTATCCATAGTTCTTGAAATTCTTATTGAAGACAATAGGGAAGTAACATAAATTCCTTAGTTTGTACATTTATTTTCACTGAAGGATTCCATCATATTTAGTTGTTATTGAATTCTGTCCTCTTTCTAGAAATTTGACAGTGGAACATTTAAGCTTCTGTATGTGACTGTCTCATGGAAAAACTCTGAATCATAGGCAAGCTCTTTTTGGATTTTGATGAGTCCCAGCTCTCAAAGAGAATAAGTACCATTACCCATAACAAGTTAGGACAATTCCAATTCCCATGGGCATTCAGCTTCCAGCACTTGACAGAAAAAAAAAAAAAAGACAAAAGGAATCCTTTAGCAGCAGGAATCCTTTAGCAGGAATCCTTTATGTCTTCGAATAATCTTACACATATACACATACATTCAGCACAAGGGAGGTAAATGTACAATATGGCTGACTTGCCCCGAAGCCTTTTCCACTTAAGTCATGTAGGAGAGTAAAAAGTCAGAATGTCTCCTTAGAAAAGAACATTTAACTCTACTCCCTTTCACCTCTGACATCATCAAAACAGAATTACAGGAACAAGAGAGGGGAAAGGAAAGGAAAGTTTTAAAAAAAGGAAGAGAAAACTATAGTTAGGCTAGAAAAAAGAGGAAGTAAAATAAACCCTTGGCTGGCACGGTATACACGTGATTTGTAACATGAAAAAAAATGAAAGGAAGGAAGGAAGGAAAGGAGGAGAGGAAGAAAAGAAAACTTGTTAAGATATTTAAACCAGTATTTAAAGGTGAACATATCTGTAAGAATCAAGTGACTTGTTAGCTATAGTGAAATAAAAAGACCTGTCAAGTGGCCATTTGCCATGTTTCTTTGAAAGAATTAATAAAAACAATGATTTCTTTTAATTGTGACAAGAACTCTTGATGAGGTGTAATTACAAGTGTGTACCTTCTGAGAGCATCAGCCACTTTTACTAATGTTGTTGTTTCAGTTATTGAACATGCAATTGTACAGTCACAATTGTTCTCTGCCTCTAAGTCAATGTAGACACACACTTTCTCTCTCTATTTTCTTCTGGTACCAGGAATCTAAACTCAGGGCCTCAAGTTTTCCAGACAGGGGCTGTGCCGCTGAGCTACATCCTCTCCCCCCTTTCGGGTACAGGAATCGAACTCAGGACCTTGTACTTGCCAGGTAGGCATGGCGCCACTGAGCTACATCCCAGCCCTGACATTCTCATCTATAAATTTATCAGACTTTTAAGGCAGTGCTGTTCACCAGAACTTTCTGAAGTGATGGAAGTCTATATCTGTACATTTGTACACTCCAATCTGGAAGCTATTCCCTAAATGTAGCTAGTCACTGAGCACCAGAACTGTTGTGAGTACTGCAATTAGGAAACAGAATTTTTAACTTCATTTAACTGGGTATAAATTTTAATCTCACAGGCATATGGTCAAATATTTGCTCTACTGGACAGCAGAGAATCATGGGAATATCATGATTTTATGTTAAGATGTAAATATGGAGATTGCCTAAAGAGATTAGAGATAAGGGCCAGGGATCTAGCTCAGTGGTTCGGCCACCTGCCTCGCAAGTGCAAGGACCCAAGTTTGATCCCCAGTACCAAAAAAACCAAAAAGCAAAATACAAAGAGATTACAGATATTTTAGGGCTCTGTGAGAATTCCCAAGTGTGGGTTCTGGCAATGTAAATTTAAAAGACTATCTATGAGGAGACAGATATAAATTTGAACAGACAATATAAATTTAAAACATTATATATGAGGAGAAAGAGTTTAGGATAATTTCCAGAGATAATTCATCCTGACTAACAATTCTTTTAATACTTCCAAAAACACTGAACAATGCCAATGTGCGATAATGTACATAATCCATATTGCAAAATTCCAAATATACCACTGGAAATATCTAATTATCTAAGAAAGAAGTCACAAGCCTAAAGTAGAGCCTGTCTCTAAACTAAACTATGTTCTACAAATTGGCTTTTAAAAAGAAAAATGACAATATGATGGGAAACAAATAGAGTTGAAAATGATACAGCAAAATGAAAAAATTCCTTATACACTGGATCAAAAGTTGAAATTGTTGCCACATGACAATTTAACTAAAGTTCAACATCCACAGTGCTCTCTATATGAAACTAACTAGATCAAGAAAAGGCCGGTAATTCATGTATGGCGATCATTGAATTTATTATTATTCTTTATACAAAGACCTTTCTGTCCTGGGGCATTTCTTGGACAGCCCCAGACATGCTGGCAAAGAATGAATAAGACACAAAAGGAAACTTTTGTAAAGCCCAGTTCATTCAGCAGATATTAATTTGCCCAATGAAGTCAACAACATATACTAATTTGCAGGTCAGAACCACTCAAATAATTCAAGATCTAGGGCTTACAGCAGAGAAAATAATCCCACATTTGTAGGTATTAGAAATGCCATTGCACAGATAGGTGCTTATTATGCAACCTTTTCTGTATCTCTTGCATTTCTGAATCACTTTAACTTATATTAAGATATATCCTTGAAAAATGTAAGAAACTGAATTTTTTTATTTATGCCAATTACAGACTAAGAGATGCTGGAACCATTAAAAATCATTGGCATAATAGATTTTTTCTCATTTTGATTTTGTAAGTATGGAATAATGCTTAAGCAAAAATCCTATAGGAATTAAGAACCATGCCATCAATTTTCCATGGATGTCTTCACATGTGCATATGAAAATTTTATGTAAGGAAACATAGATTTGACATGCTCAAATATAATTTCTACTTGGCAAATGTTTCAATTGGTGAACTTAGTTGATTAGAATACACATTCAGGCTCATGAAATATTGATGAAAGTACTGGGCATAAACTTTTTAGATAAAGCCCTTCTTTAATCTGTACTTTGGGATCAAAATTATAATGCTTGCACAAAAGACTAAAAATTATATAATATATGAAATAATAGTTCAAAACTAAGCATTTATTTACAATGTTATTGAACTTCTTAGACAAAGACCTATCAGTAGCATTTGTGGAATTTGAACCCAGAACAACAAGGACACAACGTAATTAGAAGCAGAACTATGAGCACCAAAAGTGTCTACCTGTTCAGCCTCTGTGTGCACTTGCTTCTGACTCTAAGCTCAAATACACTTACAATGTAGCAACAGTCCCAATATATCCACTGAAGTATAATCAAACAGTGTAGTCTATATGGGTATATACTTTCCTCAGTTAAAGAAATAAGAACTTCTTTTGTTTGTTTGGATTTTTTTTTTTCAAGACAGGGTCTCGCTATGCACTTCAGGCTCACCTTTATCTCCCTATGTAGCCCAGGCTGGCCTACAACTTGGGACGATCCTCCTGCCTCAGCCTCCCAAGTGCTGGGATTACAGGCACGAACCTCCACACCCAGTAAGAACATTTTTAAGCCCCCCAAAACTTCCATTGAGAGGTAGAAACTGTGACTGAAACTTGTTCAAAATAACAACACAACAATTCAACATAGCATTTCACATTTTTATCTTTCTTATAGTTATTTACTTAATATGTTATGATTGTTAGTGGTTATTTGGGAAGCAAATTTATCGAGAATAACTTTGGACAAAATTACTACAACCTATTAGTGACTGGAATTCCCTCGTGTTAAACTCAAAGGCCTGGATTCAGCCTGACCAAGGAGTGAGTGTGATGAGTTGGAGGCGTGTTCAAAATACGGGCACTGAAGCGATGTGCAGTGCAACGCTGTCAGGGTGATGGTATTTCAGAGACACCAGTCCACTGGAAAACTATCCTGTTTTATAGGAATAATATGATAGTATCCTACATGGAAGCTTTTAGAGACAGAAAATGGCAGGATGTTAATTAACAACCCCACTTTCTGGAGGTGTGTTTTCTTCTTTTGTCGATCCTCACATTCCAAAATAAAAATGTGATTACAGAAATGAGACATGAACATTGCCCCAAGCTTGATGTTCAGAGACACTAACAGACTAAATATCTGTTAATAGTCTCACTTCTCTTGCCTTTTCTCTGGAAAGTTCCTCTTTCAAATTACCCATGTCGATAAAGAAATGACATGCAAAATAGTTTACAAACAATCCTGAAGAAAATAACTGTCCTTTTTCTCTCATTTTCCCTCCTTAATTTAGCACTGCATAAGAAAATGGAAAAATGGATTCAAGAAGGGACCTCTGCCCTTTCTCAGCTGCATTCTGAAGGAAGGTCAGAAGCTTGTCCGTCTTAGGACCTAATACTCAACCAAGACAACTTCAGTTAAGGAAGAGAAGAGTAGGAAAGAGAATAAAACAACTACTGCTGCAGACCTCACTTTGGGGAAAGTCAACAAGGAAATTAGACCAGTACAAAACTCATGAAGCCCACACAGGCCACAAACCTTGCTCCTAAAAGCTCCCCATGTGTGGCTGCTAATGCACAGGAAATGTGATTAGCTGCCTGGGAAAGTCTTAGAATTACTCCCATTCTGACTAGATTACTGGATAATTAGATTGGTAGTACTCTTCCCTGTCTGGGGCTGTCAGATTAAATCTGGCTGGTTCTCTTCAGAGAGCTGTCATGCCCCACAAGAACAAACAGAAACTGACATGGGGAGGAAATTTTGTTAAGTGTTCAAAGAATCAAAATGCTATTTTTTCTCAATAATAAAACAGGAGTAATATTCAGTGGTCTTGAATTTATTCAAATTGTCATTATATTTGATGAAGAAAATGTTACCAGACAAAGCTTGTCCAAGCGGGTTTAATCTGTGTCGGTAATGGCATACAGCAGGCTTGACTAGCTATCTGGGGGGCGGTGGGCGGAAAGGTAGACTTGAATGACCAGAGAAGGAAGCCGGTGCTCTGTTTTCAGGTGTTGAGCCTCTGGCCCCTTACATCACAGATCGAGCTCAGTAAGACATGTAGAGAGCTTCCTTCTAGCTTTGGCTGGGCCTCTGTAGCTCTGCTTTCTTCCTCTGTAGTACAATGACACATGTTTTGCACTGCCAAAACTGCCTCCCCATTTACTCCTAGGAAACATCCAGAACAGAATGAGAACAAAGAAACCAACAGAAGAAATGCACAAAGGTCTAGGTTCATAGGAAGCTCCTGTGGTCTTTTTCTGTTGTCCCCACCAATTGTGGTTTTCCCAGGTAAGCTTTGCAGCAGTGTCCCTCGGTTTGGGGACCTGGCCTCTGGCAGGAGAGGGCTCCAAGAAGTGCTTCTGGGGAGCACACTACAGCCATGTATCGTTCTTAGTTTCATTTATATATGGTGAATAGTACTTATTTTCTAATTATGACAGAGATATAAAGATTCTTGCATAAAATAAACTTTCAGAAATAAAGAAAGGAGATCAATATAAAGAAACATTTGAAATGCAGTTATGGCAGAAATCAGCAGCAATATAACGAAGTTAAGAAGCTGGGGTATAAATGAGAAAGGAGGGAGATCTTGGAGTCAGATCTGACGGTGAATCCCAGCAGCTCCACTTCTAATCCCACACTGTCAGGTGAGGCCATTCTTTCCTCCTCAAGTCCAGATCCACCATATTGCCAGACCAACAAGTGACCCTTAGTCTGATCACAAGCCATCAAAAAGCAGTAGCAGCCAGCCTACCACAGTATTCATGCTCTGTAAAGGAAACCAGGTATATCTTCAACAAGCAAAACTAGAATTCTTCACCTGTTCGTAAGATGCTCAAGGAATGTCAATTCCCTGGGTGCAAGACTTGTCAAGCCCCCTGGGTTTGTGGGTTCCTTGTTCCATGGCTTCTAATGTTTACTCTTGAATTCCAAGGTCTCCAGGGAAATTGTATACATTTCAATGGACCTCTACTCCTCGCAGACTCCAGGCACTGGCATTAGTGAAAGTGTCTTCCTCACTACATTCCTCACCCCATGCACTGTCCTCAGAAGATGTTATCACAGCAGACGTGTTCATTTAAGAAGAAATAAAATATGCTTCAAATTAGTCAAATGTTCATATCATATATAAGAGAAAAAAAAACACATGGCCAAAATTTTTTTAAATTCAGAGGAGTAAGCTAAAATATTAAAAGGTATTTGTATTTGTTTACAAGGGGAAAATGAATCTTTAAAAAGTATTTATATGCTATTAAATGTGATAACTGGAATAAACTTTAGCAACAATTTTAAAAATGTATTATATATATTAAAATATACCACTTGATTTAGTAATTCTAACCTTAGAAAAGGATTAGAAAGTAATAAAATAAATATAGACATTTAGTAATAAGAATGATGATTGTAGCCTTCTGAAAATATTAATGATTTAGAAATAGACACTACATTCAAAATTACAATATTATTTAAATAAAATAGGATGCTTTGTTACTAAGAGAAAACTGTGGCCACTGAAAATTATGTTTAGGAACAGTATTTAATAATAGAAAATGATTTGGTTTATATAAAGTTTAACAAACAGATTAAAATGTAATGTGTATGAATAGATTCACTTTTGCATATTTTGTTTAACAGAGAAGGGAAAATTTAAAATATCAAAATAATAATATCATGCCTTGGAGGTGATATTATACATGCTTTTTATTTCATTCTTAATGCTTTTTTTCTTTAGTTTCTACTATAAAAAATACCAATAATAGCCAATTTATTTTTATACAATTGGCCAAGGACTATGCTAAGCTTGTTATGTTTATTACCTCATGTAATCCTCACAAAAGCCCCATGAAGTTGAAAGCATTATTATCTCCATTTACATATGGGTAAACACAGCTGCAAAGGCCTTAAATAACATACCCAAGGTCACACAGGAGGAATGGGTGGAGGTGGCCTTCAAACTGTTTATCTGACAGCTGAAACTGAATATTTTGGGGTTATACACTTTACTGTTTCATAGGTATGATTCTTAAGATAAGGGAAAACTTATCTTTAAAAGAAAGAAGCCAAGAGTCACTATACATATGATTGATAGCTAAAAGAATTGTACACATGAATGTAAAATCATTAAAATGGCTCCCCTACTTTGAAATGCTGGAATCTATATATTATCCAGTATATATTATTTGTGCAACATGTAATCATTTGAGAACCCAGGGATTTTGTTTATTTATAATAGATGGATGAATACAATTCTTTCTCAAGTGTAACTAGTGTACCTGGTTTGGGGTACTGAAAGATTTTAAACAGAGTATTAGGCATTATTTATCTTCTATCAAATTTGAATTATTTTCTTGAAAACTCGTGAAAATGGTCATTATCTCCAATGATAATAAATTTCCCTTTGTTATAAAGGAACTATAAGAATTGCAAATTCAACCTCTAAAGATAACCCTCCTATATTTTGCTGTTCATTCTGTAGGGGACTTTTAGTAGCCTCTGTGTGTGTGTGTGTGTGTGTGTGTGTGTGTGCATGTGTGTGTTTGTGTACAACCAAAAATTTTAATGACATGGAACCTCCCAGATCTTCCAGATTTCTGGAGTCACTCTACCATATTTCGGTAAATATCTGAGCTGGCCACACCCCTGTATGTCCTCCTGTATCATGCTCATTTGTCAGTTTTCTCTCAGCCTTGCATGAGCCTGAATATGGAATGTTATAGTGGTTTTTCTCAGTCTGTCCAGAGCATGCTATGAAGGTGGGGAATGGGATGGGGGTCCCATCACAGCTGGGCAACTGGTTTAAATTTTCACAGTAGATATCACTGATCCTATGTCTCTTGATTATCCTCATCATCTGAATACCTCATAAACTGTTACATACAGTTTTCTCCTTATCTGTTAATTTCTTAGTCTACCTTCCTTTTCCTTTTAAACATATCTGACTTTCTTCCAAGAAATAACAAGGAAGCAGACAATTCATGCCAGTTTCCTGCAACTTTTTAGTTACGCATTGTCCCCTATTTATCCTTCTTTCAGGCAGATATCGAGGTTCTCTGTTCACCTCCAGGAATTTTCCTAAACAAAGAGAGGACATCTGTGGCTAGCTTGAGCAATGACGGTTTTTATTTATTCTGTGCTGCATTTTGATCATACTGTTTTTTTTTGTCATTAAGTATTTTATTGTGAACACTTTCCATTCTATACAAATTCTTTGGAAACAGAATATAATGGACAAAAAAAATCCAAACTTACAGATTGAATAAGGCGATGTTTCCAAAGTTTTTAGAATAATATGTATTACTATATCAGGCAGGTGGATGCTGTTAGGCCTGCAGATGCCCAATGAGCAGCTAACAACAGGATGAAGCCTGGCATCTTTACCCTCATTTTGTACCTGCATCCACCTTTTCCTCAGAACTTTGCACGAGATCCCTGCTTAGCACTGCACACAGGCATGCCAATCACATAAGGCTGTCTGTATTAGAAGGTTGATTAGTCCTAGATTTACTTAGGCTATCTCATTCCTCTTCAAGACTATGACGCCAAAATAAGAGTGATTGTATTAATTTTCAGGATTTGCAGGGACATCCAATTCCCAAGTTTTACAATATCCAGTCTAGACCACTGGAGCAATGCCCAGAAGTCTCCAGTCATTACTCTAAACATGCAGTCACCTTGGATTCCAGGAAAAGTAGACCCCTGTGAGCACCTCATGATAAAGTCACCTCCGCAAGCAGGAGCAACTGCCCCCAGACGGGAACTAACACTGCCTCCTAGGGCAGGAGCCATCACCTGATGATGGGAGCAGAATTGCTCACTCACACAGTGATGGCTTTCCTAGGAACTTGCAGAACAAGTCATGAGAAGTACACTGATCCACCAGGCCACGACTTGACCAGATTTACTTATGCTGCCAGCTAGGCAGGCTGTGCAAACGCTTAACCCTTGCCTTTTCCTCTATTCAATAAAACCCCAAAGATTTCTTCAGCCCCTTGAAGACAGATCTTGAACCTCTTTATCTGTGCTTCTTGGCATGGCGGGCTGGTTAAAGTTCCTTATCTGCCGACCACCTCTGCTCATCCCCTTGTTTGCTGTTATGAGATGAGGTCACAACTTGGTCTCTTGGGACCCTTGGAGCTAGAATTTTGCCCTAAACCTCTGGTAATATAATTAGGTCTATTTATAAAACAATATAATCATCAAAAATTTCCCCTTAAATATTTTTTTCTTGTTGGACCTGAGATAGGACCACGCAATCTACTTTATAGTAAGGGCTTCAAAATTATCTTTCCTGAATATGACCATGTCCTTTCACTTAAATATGAATGCCATTTCTGGCTTTTTTTTCTTTTTTCTTTTTTGATACCAGGGATCAAACTCAGGTCCTTGGCTTGCGAGGCAGGCGGCAGAAACACTGAGCTAAAACCCTGGCCCTATTTCTAGCTTTTTACAAAAGTAGAGAAATATTATTGAGTTTTAGATCTCTCACCTATAGAGATTAGGTTTAATCACTTAGAAATTTCAGCCAAGGGAGAGCATCTATACATCCCTGAGGGGCCATCCACATCTCCCCCTGCAGATTGGACTATTCCTTACAGTGGTACTTCTGCACTTTTATATGTAAACTGGAGTGAATAACTTGAAAGGAAATCTGCAAGACTGAAGAAAAAGGAACAATGGAAGAAGTTTTAAAACTTTCTGGAAAAGGACTTATGCTGATTTATGTTTTTAACAGATTGAAGACTCTGAAAATGTTTTCTAATATCTGAAATTTAAAAAAAGTCTTAATTTACTTTAATCTACATTTAAAATTTGTCTTAGTTTGAAGTAATGTCATGTGACATGATCGAATAGTCCAGGGCTTCCAAGAGGCCTAATTTGAACCAGGCTAAAGAATAGCACATATTTTAAACTTTCTTACTATATTTCAAATCAAGAAACCTCTGTGATAAAATGTTAGGGTAGGAGAAACTATGGAATGTACTGCTCCACCTCTTCCTTGCCGATCTCTGCAGACTTCAAATGCTTCATAAATCTTTCACTTGAAAGAAGACTGAATATTTCAGACCTGTGGCTGTTTGTATTCACTGCAGGATGAGACAAGAACTGGGAATTATGCTCCACAGCAACGGGTTTGAGCTGTGCTGGGTAACAAAAGATGGTGACACGTAAACCATCGAGCGATCTTGTAACTGTGATGGGGAATCTTGTAAACCGTGCAATCCAAAAAGATTAAATGGCATTCTCAGGATAATAAAAGAGTATCAAAAGCTATAGATTACAGTGTTGACAGATCAATGGATTTAAATACATATGCATTAGCTAATAGAAGACAGGTTCATAATCTATTGTTGATTTGGATTTAATTTTAATATGTGTTATTCACCTACAAGGATCATATGCTTCATTACCCTATCTTGATGTGCTTTCCAAGATGGATATAATATGCAAAAAATTACTAAAATAAAACTTGTTGATGTATAGCCATCAGTCTATTGAAATTGTATTTTAGGCTTTGATGTTTTTGTGTGGTGGGGGTGTGGAGGAACTTGTTCCTTGTGCTTTCTAAGAACACAGCCCCCAAATTCTTGCCACACTTCCACATACCATTACCTCTGCATCCTATTAAAATCTAGCTCTTTAAAGAAAGATATTCTTTGACAATGTATGATTCCTCCAAAGGGAATGAATATTTGAGAAAAGACAAATATCCTCGCCACTACACACACAGTGACAAAGAAGATGACATGCGCACCTACCATCAGTGGCTTCTTAGAGCCCTTTAATTACTTTTAGAGTTTGAGTGTTATTACGCAAAATCCTCCATTACTTTTTAAGCTACCTCTCCTATTTAATGAAGAAATAGCCTGCTCCAGTGCCCATGTTGTTATGGAGACTAAATGCTTTACAAATATAATCTGGTAATAAATATTCCATAATGAGCAAATGAGGGATATGCAAAGATAATACTAACTTTGTGCTTTTAGTATAAAATCCATCATAATGCCTGTTCATATCAGAGAACTGCTTTTTAAACTTGCCTATTATAAACAACCTGAGATACATATTGAAAGTACAGAAACTCAGGAGCTGAGGATTTAGCTCAGTGGTAGAGAGCACTTGCCTGACATGCATGAGGCCCTGGCTAGGATCCCAGCACTCTATAAAACAAGCAAACCAAAAAAAGTGCAGAAACCCGGGCATCACCCAGGCCTAAGGGAAGAATCACAAAACCTACATTTTAATAAGTACATATTTCTTATAATCAGGCAATTCTAAAAACACTAAATTGTAGCAAATATTGAAGTTCTGAAAAAGTTGCATTTAAGAAAGCCATAATGATGAAGAATCCTTTAATTTCTCCTAAGTAAGCCTTAACCAAATTAACCTTGCTATATTGCATTTGGGGGGAGGGAGTTGTGGTGGGTACCCACTGTTATGTAACCACTGTTCCAGAAGCATTTTTATTTTTGCCTCTGAAAGCCTAAAATCACCAAGAATTCCAGAAAACACAAAGTTCTTGCTTGCTGACTTCATTTACATAGGCACTAACAGGGAATAGCAGTCCCCAGGGATGTCAACCTTGCATCTCTTTCGATCAGTAAATTAGGTAGAAATAAACCCAAAACTGAGCAACAAAGAAAAAAATATCAAAAGTGTTGCTTCCTGCTGAAATAAACTCTGAGTGGCATCATTGAGAATGAGAAGATGGCATGCTTCTATGCAGGAAAGTTTCTCCAGCCTCATTACGAGGTTCCATGCTGCTAATAACCTGAGACTGAAATTAGAAACAGCTAAATTGCACACATGCAAGATAAGTTGCCCAATGCTTCCTTGAAATGATCCATTTGCTACTTTACATAACTTGGACAAACAGTTGCCTATTCTTTCTGTACTGATAAATCTTTTGTTCCTGGTTCAGCCTGTTACTTTACTCATTAAAGAAAATAAAACTTAATTAAAATGGGGGCTTCATATACCTATTTGGAAAATAGCCTCCCATAGCAGAAAGACTGAAGCAAGTAGTTGTGCATTTATTTGCCATGTGAAGCCCTGCTGTGCAAATACATTTGCACAGGAGGTGGTGCTGGCAATGCAAGTATTTCCAACACAAATACTAACATAAAATACCTTTTCTACCCACCACAAGAAACCCACTAAATGTTTTAAATTTCATTTCCAAGGGGAAAACTTGTTGGGCATTCTACAATTCGAAAGTTAAAATGAGACAAGACAGAATAAGAATGAAATTCTAAACACTGCCCAACCCCAATAGCCTTCCCTCACACATGCGTTAATCGTTCTAGTGACAGAAAATTCATTTACTAGTGTGTTTGATTTCCTTTAGGAAAATTTTTATTTGCACTTTACAATTATCATTAACTTCAAAGGATACTGACAGTTCTCAAGTTATTAAGTTAAAAGGCAGCCAACTTTCTGCTGGAGTCACTGCAAATTAATTCTGTCTTACAAGGCCACATTGGGTCATTTCCTGAGCTGATGGCAATAAATAGTCCTTATTCTAATATAAAAAACAAGTGGATATAGTAATGCTTTTCTGATTAAAATGCTCAGAAGTGAGCAGGACCAAGGCTTAGTGTAAACTATGGATAATTTTACACCATCTGTGGTTGAAACTGTTATCTACATTCTCCTGTAATTCTTTACTGACAAAAAACCCAGGACAACAACCAATACCCTGATTTTCTTGATGGCAGCAACAGACTCATCTAAACACTTGTATCTCCCAGAATCCCTTGCAGCTAGGTGGATATAACCCAACATGTAAAGGCATTTCTCAGAGAGTTTGGCTTTCTAACTACAGGCATTATCTCTTCTTTGATTGTATTTTCTTTTACCTGCCTGGAGTACAGAAGCACAGAAACAGAATCCAGGGGGAATTTCTTGGTATAATTAACTAGGTTACCTTAAAGCTTCTATACTTTAAAAGCTACTATACCTAAACCTCAAGACATAGGAGCCATATTCATCTTGCTCAATGTGTAGCGTCAGTGCCCAGAACATAGCTGACACAGAAAAACTGATTAGACCTGCTGAGGAATGACTACAACAAACTTATTAATATGGCTGGAAGAAGTGAGGGGAAAGCAGTAGAAGAACAGGGTCAGAGCAGCACTAGGAACTCTTTAATCAGCTCTTATATGCCAATTGTCAGGATGTTGGTTTTACACTTTGTGACAGTTGAACTGTACTGTCAACTTGATTGGTAGTGAGCTTCCTCAGTTCTCAGTAAAGCATACCTCATGGGTGGCCATGGGGGTATGACCTTGGCTATTACGTCTGGTCCCTGGCCCCTTACTCTCTGGCATTGCTTCCCTACTCTGCTCTCTGGCCACCATTAAGCAAGCAGTTCTGTTACACCACACCCTTTTGCCATGCTGTTTCTGCTGTGGAGACAGCCACCCATCTATGGACTGACACTTTAGAAACTGGGTGAAATTAATCCTCTCACCCTTTAATTTTTGGGTGTCAGGTATTGTGTTCCCATGACGAAAGCTGATGAATGCACTCTGGGTGAGATCTAGATTAATTTCATGGCTGCTTTCACTAGAAGGACATGATCTGCCACCCAGCGTTTAAAGGAGCTTTCTGTAATGAGAATAGATACAAAGCTATGGAACTAGAAGCAAAAACAACCAGAAGTTAGCGCAACCTAGATGAAAGCTGATTGACCCAGCTTGAGCCAGAACTCTGCCCGTAGAGAAGGTTCTGAGAAGTGGTGAGATTCTGAATGTATTTTAAAGTTAGGGACACAAGGATCTCCTAACAGATTGGTAGTAGATTGAGAGGATAAAAGATGAATCAAGGATATCTTCCAAGTTTTAAGTCTAAGAAACTAAAAGGCTAGAACTACCATTAACTGAGATAGAGAAGGCTCCATAAAGAGGTTTGTTGGAAGAGATGAGTGTACATCTTTGACCTTTGATATGAAATGCCTGATAGACATCCAAGTGCAGAAGTCAAGTAGGTTGTGGTATCTAACAGACAGGAATTTGGCAGAAAGTTCTAATATGGAAATATAATTACTGGAGTCAGTATTCTATAGATATAATTTGAAAACATGAAACTGGATAATGTCTCTAAAATAGTAAATGTAGGAAGCTCTGAAGAGTCTTAAATTCTAGAACCATAAAACTAACAGAAGATTAGTAAAACTTGTCTGGTAATGATTGACAAGATTACTTGAAAGCATAGAAGTAGAAATGCTGGTTAGAACACCGCTGGATCAATTTAGACCTGAATGGAAGAAAGGCAAAACTACTGTACCACAGAATGATGGAACTCAGTGTGCAAGAGTTGGTGATGAGTTCATTGTGGAGCACAGAACAGAGTATGGTTGCATCTTGGAAGAACCTGGCATTTTTCCAACATATATGAATAAGAGGTATTAAAAGAGGTGTCTTGGTTAGAGCTTCCTCAGAAATAGATCACGAGAGGAGAATTTAAGTACAAATAGTTTATATAGGAGGTGATTCCACGAAACACAGTGAGTAGAGTGTAACTCAGCAAGGAAGAACATCAGTAGAGATAGTGTTATCAAATGAGTCACCACAGTTGTTGATAGGGGACCTCTCAGACACAGTGTTGAACACATATGTCAGAATTATCCCAAGGAAGAAGTATTTATTCCTCATCTATTAGTTATTGAGGGCTACTACTTTCAGAGGAAGATGTCTACTGCTGGAGAATACCAGATGTTCTCAGCAAGTTGGTTTCCACGTATAGAGGTAAACTGGATTAGCCACAGTGTCTGTTAATTTACTAAATTGTAAAACAATAAAGTTCACTTGGTGTATGAAAATAGCCTATGATCTCATTTCTAAATGGAAATGTGTGTATATTAACATAGGCACTTGTACATAGTATCTATCTGCAATTTAAAGCAGTTCCAGTGGTGGCACAAAATGCTAAAGAACAAAATTCATTTCAA
Source organism: Heterocephalus glaber (assembly GCF_000247695.1). The sequence continues at coordinate 7,435,909 of NW_004624788.1, read as the reverse complement.
GGAAGAGCAAAGAGAATACTGTGTATCTCTCTCTCTTCTTCCATGCCTTAGCCCTATGCTAAAACACTGTTGATTATTAACAAATATCCTTTAGCTCTTTTAGTTTTAGTTCCTTTGTTCATATAAACATCTTCTTTTGTCAGAGGCAACAATCAGGACTCCAGCTGTTAAAAGATTGGTATGAAATTTCTTCATGAGATATTAGCAGGTTAATCATCTCCCAATGGTCATTTAGAAAAAAGATGAGGTTATTTAGTGGAATTATTTAAATAGAACTTTGCACACTGAGAATTATTAATAATCAGTAGATAAAATGTGAAACCAGGGTTTTCAATTTTGGTCTATCCAAGAAGTCAGTCAAAATTATAAGCTGAAATTTTTCTTTTTTCAGTACTAGAGAGTGAGACCAGGGCCTTTTCACTGAGGAATCTCACTAGCCCTTTTTCTTTTTAAATTTTTAAAGAAGTTATTTTAAATAAGTTGCCCAGGCTAGGGTTGAACTTACGATCAGCCTGCCTCATCTCCCAGTGTGCTGCCATTACTGGTGTGTGCCACTGTGTCCAGCAAACAAGCTGTATCTTTTGTCTGATTGCAGCAGCATGTCAAGCTTCAGGGTACTCTGTGGTTTTTGCACTCTTGTGCTGCTCCTAGGAATTTGGGCAGGTGAAGAATTCTTCTACTTGTATTGGGGTCTGGAGACTATGGCTCAAAGCAGTTTTCAGGGCAGAATCAAGTTTCTGCCATAGGCCAAGAAATATAGCTGCCCAAGAAAATATTATTTAGAAGCCAAGCAAAGCCTTTTTGTGGTTTACAACATTGAACACAAATAGCTAGATGGGATCCAGATGCCTAAGATAGCAGTAAACTTGTATTTAGCACTAACTTTGACTCTGGATTCCAAAATACAAGACGGTGAACCAGTAATTTTATGTTATGTAAAAATAATTTGGTATGCTACAACCCTTCTCAATCCCATTACGCTTCCGTGACATGAGGGTTCTTAATTTTAAAATGTATGGCAAATGATATAGTTTATATTGGATGAACTACAAAATGAGACCGTACACACCCTAACACTATTGTTTGGAGGGTTTAAAAAGATATAATGTCCTATGCTATGTGCTATTTTCCGTTCAACTGAAATTCTTCCCTTAGCACAAATTACTCTCTTGGAAAGGTTACCTGGAGGTTAAGTGAAAGAGGGAATGAAGGTATACTTTTAAATTTGACCACAAATTTCAGCAGAAAGCAGGCTCTTTTATTTCTTCCATCATGAATGTTTAAGTTTTCAGACAGCTGTACAAAAAAAATTGTTATTTTATGAGATTAGCTACATAAGAATTGGTTATTTGAAAAAAAAAAGAGTAGGGGGTGGGGACAAAGGCAAAGATCACTCTTCAGCAAGATGAGTGAATATTTAGAATTTATTTCCTTGGAACATCCTTAAATGTGATTTATAGAAACAAAGCACAAGATTTGTTTGGAGATTTTTATAAAATTGCCTTTAGCACATAGTAAAACTCATTAGAATAAAAATGAAAGCATATAGTTGCACCAGTTATTGAAAGGAAAATGAAAAGTGCCATTAGAAACTGTATAAGGTGTTGGGAAATAAGCAGAGGAAAGACATGCAGGGCTTGTTCCTGTGCTGTTCAGAGAAAATCTCTTAAATTCAGTTTTAGGAAGAATGCACACAAAGATTCATTCTTTGCTGACTAAGTTTTATACATTCATAAATTTCATCACAGAGAAGTTACCTTTCAGTGTTTTTAAAATATCACAGAGGTCTATTTACTCTTTTTTTTTTTTTTTTTTTTTTGGCTTTTGGATAGCAAAATGCTATTTACAACACTGAGAAGTTTCAAAGCCACCACCAAATCCTCTTTATAATTATCATCAAAAGCATTCCCCATGCAAAACAAGGGAGGAATAGAAGTCCCAAATCCCAAGATACTCAAGAGCCCAAATGTTTAACAGCTCTCAGTTTCGAAGTAAAACAACCAGAACTCTAAAATTTCCAATATATCAATGAAAATAGGTATTATTAACCAATAAATCAAACAACTATAAACAATCAGTACAAAGCCTAAGTCCCTTTCCATTTCTCTTCCTCCCTTATCCCACTAAAACTGTTAAAGAAGTTGGCAAACAAAAGCCTTAATGCAGAACAAAGGTTTTATCACAAAAATCAGAATTTTTATTTCTTATGCAGGGTATGCAAATAATCTACAGTCTTGTCATAGATGCTGACTCCTTGGGTACTTTGCAGCCGCACCTGTGTAAAACTTGGATATGTGGAAGTTCATTCGCTTCCCATGGAACCATGTCGGGAAAATCTCATCAGGGCACATGCTCAGGCTCTGAACTGGAGTGACTCTCCAGAGAATAGAACAGGCGCCAGTCTACAAAGAATAAAGAAATCATCTACTCTAATTGCTATTTCTTCTCAAGGAGATCTGTGAACCAACTTTCTCTCTCACCAGGTTGAGTTCCTAAGTGGCGTGTGCATGCACGTGTGTGTCCTTCCTTCTTTATTCCTGCGAAAGAAAGTCAAAGGCTAAATCCTTTCTGCCTACTATTCAGTTAGAGCAAAGGCCTTTTGAAAAGTTAACCTTGCCCCTCTTCCCCTTTTCTGTTTAATTTGCACAGATCATTAGCAAGTGAAAGGTCCTCTGCAAACAGAACAAAATAGGTTTTCAAATAGACAAATAATGATTCACAAAGAATAGAAAAAAACATGCTTAAACTGGATTATTCATTGCAGAAAATCTCATTATAAACAAATCAGCAAGCACCATTGATACAGGACATGTGTGATTATGTTGATGCAGTCAAGTTTTGTTCATGAAGGATTCTTGTGGTTGACCTATGGCTTATCTGTATATCAACTAAAGGAAAGTATCAATATCCTAAAACTGGTGAAAAAAAAATGTCAATCTATAGTTAGGCATAAATGTTAATAAAGATCTCACATGGAAATGTGAATCTCTTCTTTCCTCTAGGATTGAGCTACCCCGTCACTAAATAATATTTATTATTTGTAATGCTTTATATGACTCAGACTCTAATGATAACAAAGAGCAGCAGTTACAGATGAAATGACGGAACAAACTGTTCATATCTGGAGTCAGAAAATGGGAACCAATAGTTCTTGGCATGATTATTAAACATCTCTCATACTGCAATGGGAAGGGATGAAAAAGAAGAATCTAGATGAATGCTCTTGTTTTTATGTGATGTTGTGCATTTACTTAAGATAGTTTCATATTGTTTTTATATTTATAATAATTGGTATAATTCAATTAGCAGAGATAGGAAAAGTTCCTAACTTTCTTAATTTCACCATCTCTCAACCAATACCAACTTAATAGCTTTTGAAAATAGTTTTCTGATGAAATGTATAATAGGTAATGTGAAATAGGAAGAAAAGGGGCAAAGGGGAAGGAAGTGGGAGGGCTAGGGGAAAGGATAGAAGGGAATGGAATTAATATGAGAAAATGGAAAAATAGGAACAAAATCTTTGTAAATAGGGAGGACTGGAGAGGTAGAAGGGAGGGCTGGGCAAGGTTGAAAAATAAGAACCAAGAGAGACTATGTAAAGGTGCAAATTTCCAATGATGAATGTCATTATATTGTATATCTAAAATGTACCAATTATTAGAATGAATAATTGATAATGTAAAATAGGAAGAAAAGGTCCAAAGGGGTAGGGGTAGTGGGAGGCACAGGGGAAAGGAAAGAAGGGAAAGGAAAAAATGATGAGAAATGGAAAAAATGGAAATAAAGTCTTTGTAAATAGGGAAGGGTGGAGGGGGTGAAGGGAGGGCTAGGAATGGGGAAAAAATAAGAACCAAAATGCATTATGTAAAGGTACAATTCCCAATGAGAAATGTAATTGTGTTGTATACCTAAAATGTACCAATAAAAGAATTTAATACAAAAAAAAAAAGAAAGAAAATAGTTGTCTGAGTACCGGATAACATTAGATACAAATATCAGGAAAAAAAAGCAGTTCTCTGCTGCCTAAACTAGAGGTAATAAAGAGCTGTAGAAGAAGTCAAAGGATAGTTTGGTAACCACACTTAAAAAACTTCCTGTCTAGCCATTTTGCTTTCCAGCCCCACAGACTGATACTGAAATTGCTAAATTGGTCTGAAACAAATCATTATTTGTTTTACCAAATGGACACACAGGCATTTTTTGCTTTTGTTTTGAAAAAAATCACTATTTTACTCTAGTGTTTTAAACAATTTACTTAAGCATAAGAATCAACAAGAGTGATAACTGTAAGTATGGATTTTCAAGGATTATTCTTGAGGATTTTGATTCAATGTCCTAAATGGGACTTGGGTATTACAACAATAAGTGCAGTTGATGATACATATGATTAAGCCAGTTGATTTACTATATTGGTTTGATTCATAAAGAATTCAAGAATCTCCTCTAAAAAAGCTTAATTTCTTCACCCTTTTTTTCCCCTTTGTACCCTTACTAATTTCCAAGGCACTTGCAAGAATTTATGGAATTTACTAAGTGTGCAGGCATTGTACAGGCCTGGAGGAAAGCTCACAGAGTTAGCCCTTAATTCTTGCTTCCCAATTGTTTCTAATCTGTTATTAGAATGATAAAAATCAGTAACATAATAAAGAACAAATGAAAGAGTAGTGATAAAATTTATTTCTGTAAAGTTCTCTTAATGTAAACAATGGATATCAGTGAATGTGACAATGTCATTTCCCAGCTTTTTTATCTTGAGAGATAGCAGAAAACAAAAAAGAGATGTCATGGAATGGAAGCCCTACTTTACATTTTGTGAAAGGAACTAGAACTTGTTTATTACCCAGTGAAAAAAAAATGTTTTTCCAGGTTACTTAGGAGCTGGCAACATGGTAGACATAACAGAAATCAAAAAGAGAAAGAAAAATACCAAAGGTAGTCAGTGGGTCAGCCACCTCCCAGGAGAAGCCGCATATTATATTGGCTTTCAGTCTGACTTCTTATCTTCTGTTTCACAAGATGAGACTGATTTCTGTGACCCACTATGAATTTAACACAGATTTAACACTGGGAGTTACAATGTTAACCCTTCCGTGTTAATGTGCTGGATCTGTATTAGAGGTTATTAGTGCTTACACTGAGTGCTAAGACAGATCACAGGCTTGACAGGTCAACTGTACTTCAAGCCAGGATTGAGACTGAGTTAACACTTGCTTCCAAGTTGGAGTGAACAGAGGTAGAGGAGCAAAACTAGCTCCTGATCTACCAATTGGCCTTAGTCAAAATTCAAATTCTTGATATGAACAGAAGAAAAGTTCACAGCATGGCTATGAATGAATTCTCTATTAGGCGAAATGCATTACTTCGAAAGTAAACAAGTCATTATTAAGATACAAGAACTTTACCAATTTTAAAATCCTCATCGTAGATCATTATTTAGAAAATGTTCAAATGCAGAGAAAATACCAAGAAAGCTCCTGCCTCAGACAGAGAATGAGTTTTTGTACAACTGTTTAGGGCAAGGAGGTTAAATTTTATTTTATTTATGATATCCAATTTATTTATAATCCTCTAAAGCAGATTTCACAGGTAAATAATTGAGAAAGAGGAATTAAATAATTTGTCCTCAAAAGAGCTGGTAGATAGAACACTGTGAACTTGGCTTTGTCTCGCTCTGAAATTTCTGTGCTTTCCATTGTGAATCCTCTAAAGCCTTTAAAGTAGGAAGTAGATAGTGCTCATCATTAAAGTATGAATTACTTATTTTATAAATTCTAAAATAAATATTTTTTACATTTTAATGGCCCTGGAAATTAGGATGGTTTTTAAAGGAGCCATAAGGCAGATAAAATCATGATGTAATTATCATTTTCTACACAAGTAACTCACATCAGGAGTGGGGGACTTGGAAGCCCCCCCCCCAGCATCAGAGAATTGGCCTTCCAAGCAATGCTGTGTCACCAAAGCTCTTAAAAGGGTAGAGAAGAAAATGATAACAAATTTCAGACAACAAAAAATCATTCAGAATCAAATTCTGATCAAGAAGAATTATTTAGAATAGTAATTTAATTTACTTATACTTTTCTCTCTCCGAGTACTCAAGAATGATAAGAAAAAAAATGGAAGAAAGAAAAATCTGCCTATAAACCTTAAAGAACCATTTGGAAATATTCTAAATTATAAAATGGTGTGTTATTAGTTTAAAAGATAATACTTTTTTATTTCCACATGTTACATGAAATAATGATGTCTATTTAAGTGGATAAAATATAGTCATTAAGTCCTATAAATTCTTTAAATACAAGGTTTTAGGCAAGATGGAAGGGTATAAGTTTATGCTTTTGCTGGCCTCCAAAGCAGCCCCCTAGAGAGACCACAGGGTCCCTCTGAAGTTCATTCCCATTGCTATACATTCTGAAAGGTAGGTAGAAAAGTAGTCTGAGCAGAGATGGGGATAGCCCATGCAGTGAGAAGCTCTTATGGTTTATATCTAGATGCCCCCCACCCCAAACCTCATGAACTCTTAGGCGGTGCTTTTGGGAGGTAACCAGATCATGGGTGCATGATACTCATCACTGGATTGGTCCACTGATGGCTGGGTGTGATGTTGCCAGTTGAAGCGTGGTAGGAAGAAGTGGGTCACTGTGGACGTGGCTGAGATATATAGAACATACTGTATATCCCTACTCTGTTCTTGAACCCTTGTTGCTTCCTGCCTGCCATGACCTATTTTTCCTCTGCCATGCTGCTCTTCCCTGCCTTGGGACCAGCAGACTGTGGGCTGAAACTTCTACAAACTGAGCCAAGATAAACCACTCCTTTAACTTGTGGGTGTGGGATAATTTCCAGTAATCAGAAAGTAACTAAGATAGAAGTCTCTATCTCTTTCTTTCTGGTGGGGGGGGGGGCTACAGTGGCATTGATATTTAATTTGGTGGAGCTCTGCCTTATTGTTTGATAATCTTTTGACAAAAACATGGAGTCTGGGCTGAGGCAGTCTCTCCGTCATTCTAAGTGTGTATTAATTAACTAACTTTAGACCTGTGCTAGGAATTCATCTTATAACATATGCATTACTCCTTCCACTGCTTTATAACAGAAGGGCTAGTTTCAGGTTCTGCTCTTTTTCTGACCAAAGACTTTGGGTTTCTATCTGGGGGTGTAAAGTATCTGCTGAATATGGAGTTGATTTCCATATAAACACTAATGGAACAGGCCTCTTCTAAAAGTTAGGCCTCTCCTTGGGAGTAAATGATTGTCTCTGAGCATTACTTCATTAGGATCCTACAGCTTTATCTTTGCTTGGGGCCTGGAAGACAGACTACTGGACACTAAATAATATTAAGACCATCTTTTTATTTTTCATTTGAGAAAACAGAGGGCCAGACAGAGACTAATGTCATTCAAGATTACTAATAAACAACATGGCCTGATCAACTATCTTCCTTTCTTCTTCCCTCCTTTCCCTCCCTCTTTCTCTCCTACTCTCTCTCCATTCCCTACTCCCTCCCTTTCTCCCTCCTTTCCTCGTTTACTTCCTTCCTTCCACAAATATGCACAGAGTGTCTACAACATGAGAATCAATTGTGTGTAAGACATAACTCTTGACCAAAGTAAATTTAAAGTCTATAGGAGAAATGGTAAGTAAACAGGTACAATAATTGTGATGCCAGGAAAACACTTATCCATAGGTGTGCATATCAGACTACCTAAGAAAGACAACAGATCTCCATCTGGGATGCCCACAGAATGCTTTCCTGGAGAAAATAGCACCAATGTACCAGGTGTGATTGAAAAATACAGTGAGTTTAGATTTTTAAAATTTATTACAATAAAAGACAGTTTGTAATTAATCCTTCTCAAAATATTACCTTTTTGCTACAAACACACGTATCCCATTGTTTTTGCCATTTTCTGAAGCTGCTCTAGAAGTCCTCTTTCGTGAATATCTTTAGTTGTGCTGCCATGGCTGCCTCAATGTCCTGAATCAGTTCAGAACATTTACTCTTCATACTCAGTTTCACTTGGGAAAGAGCCAGAAGTCATATGATGCCAGATCTGGTGATTAAGATAAATGAAGACATACCACAATGTTTTTACAAGCTTGCCTTTCCACTGGATGGTACTTGACAGCAGTATTGACTGCATTTCTTGTCATACCTTGTAAAGAAACTTACAAAAAAGACTCCAGAACTACTTTAGAAAGTCACAAGAATGATGGGAAACTGTGTTCAAAGCAAAGGGAAGCATTTTGAGTGGGATTAATGGCAATGTTGTCTTTACTGTCAGAAACTTTTAAAATTTAAACATTCACTGTATTTTTATCATAGCATGTGGATCATTTCATTTAATCCTGATGGAAATTTTATCAAGCAGGGCTACTCTTAAATGTCATTTTATAGATGAGAACACTGAGGCACAGGGAGATGAAGTAGTTTGCCTAAGTTTCTACAGCAAGTGTTAAAGCTAAAATGTGAACTTTCATCTGGTTCCATAATCTGGGCTCTATACCACTACTCATTGCTTTTTTCTGGTAAATGTTACTTTGATACAACTGACTACTATGCAAGATTTAGGTTCCTCCTAGGTACTTGCTAATATTTTATAACGGAATGCTTCCACTACATGCGACAGTGAGTTTAACAAGACAGGTTTCCTGTACATTTCATGTGATATAAGATTGTTTACTGGATAATTATTGTAATCCTGTTACTTAAAGTTCATCCCCAAAATGTCTAAATATATTTATTTTTAAAGATATATTTGAATATTTTTTTTACAGAGAATAATTGCATGTTCCCACTAACAATACCACCTTGTCCGCAAGCTCCATTCCAATAGGTTTCTTGGCCCTAATACAACATCCTATGTTCTTCTGTTTCTCACCAAAATTATTACTGTTAAAAATCTTGTTATTTTTTTCAGGCTATATCTCTACTTCTTATAAAGCCCCAGGAGGGCAGGGATACTCTGTCTTGTTCACTCCATTACCAATACTGACAGAACACATTCTCAATAATAATATTTACATGAGGAGTAAATAAACACATTAATTTATTTTTTCCATAAAATTTTAGAGCTCAAAGAATTTACAGATCATCAGATTCTTTCATTCCCTAAATGAATGACTTATGGTCATAAACGTGAACAACACAAAACACAAATTTTGTGTTTACTTTATCCCTAGGAGTTTGACAATGTCTACTGCATCATATATTTTTTTCTGGTTTTTTTGTAAATGTATGAAGGTTTTTACTGTGCCAAACCAAGGCTAGATCAAATATCCCAATTTCAAGATTAGAGCTAATTCCATAAAGGAAGTTTTCTATTTTCTCATAGGTATGTGATGTCATTGCAATCAGATTTTCCTTTGTTATGTGAGAAAATTTATTTTTCTTTCTCTCTTTTTTTAAATGGTAGAGTCTAACCTTTTTACTGATGCAACAAAGTATTATGCTTGAACCAGGCAGCTTTAATCTTGATCAAACCCAATATTGTATAGCCACTTTATTTTCATTCTAGACCTTGCATTAAGGTATTTGGAGGTTTCTCTGCTAAATTTCAGAATGCATTTCCAACCAATAGAAGTAAAGTCTAATCAGTTTTACTGAATAGTTTACTACAGAATACTGTAAGATTCTATAGTTATCATGTATAAATTTGTGTTTATTTTTTATCAATGACAAAATAATGATTAAAAATAATCTACAGAACTGTTGACAGGAGCACACACTTCAATCTAATCTTTTTTTTTTTTTTTTTTTCAGTACCAGGGATTGAAATCAAGACCTTGTGCTTGCAAGGCAGGCTGATCTAATCTTAATAACTGATTACTGGTTCCCTTCCTAAAATGCAGATGATTTTAATTCCCCAAAGTTCAACATTTATACCTACATGAGGAATGCACACTTATGTTTCTGTTATAGCCTTTGAAATGTTATCAAAGCAAGTCAGTTGCATTTAATTAAGTAGCTCTCTTACATTCTCTTTCACCTACTAAAAGCATAAATAAAAGAAGCATTAATTTGGAGAAAAGAGGAATGAATAAATAACATGAGAAGACCAAAATCAGAGATTCAGAGATGATACCGTAGTTTCATGCTCATGCAGGCCAGTGTATGCCAATAGCCCCTTACAGCTATAGGTGGAGGTCCTGAGTCACGGGGAAGATGCCGAAACAGCCCACTGCAGACAGGCAGGTCTGTGCACGCCCTGCCGAGGTCCTGAGTCACACGGAAGACACCGAATCACCCCACTGCAGACAGGCAACCACCTGATTCCACATTACCAAGGCGCAGAGGACAC
>NW_004624788.1:7301733-7416458 GCF_000247695.1 Heterocephalus glaber | reverse complement strand
TATATATATATATATATATATATATATATATATATATCTGTGTGTAAACATGAAAATATATAGATGTATACTTATCACTTTCATATTTATGCTCTCTTCTGAGTTGAGTAGGTATTATGGGAATGTTCATAATAATAACAAAAAATCAATAGTTAACTTTGATTTAATGATAGGATAAGTGCTCTTCTAAGCTGAATCCCATAGCCAATTTATGACCGCCATGTTTATACTTAAAAGGAGGAAATGAAAAAACTGAATAGGGAGATTTACTACCATGCTTAAGGCCACACAACTAGTAGGTAAAACATAGGAATTAGACTCCAAGCCTTGCAATTGTAAGCAGGGTTCTGCACAACCTCTCATGTGTTCACTTTGGGTATGGCACACTTTTGTTGGGATACATACAAAATAATCTCTGGATGTGCATTGTATGTGGGACATTTTAACAGAGAACAACTCTGAGAACAGATGAAGAAAGACGGATTGCTTCATACTCTAAAGATCTTTTAATCTTTGTACATTGGAAATTCACTTCCTAAAAGTATGTTTTAATGTACAAAGTGTGTACCACTTCTAGTTTTCTACCCTGAAACTTCAACTGGAGAATTTTAAGTTACCTGTGTGTAGCTCCATGCTCTCTAGTTTTACCTATTGAAAGATTAAAGTGAATCACAAATCTGTAAAGATTCTTTGATTTATTCAATAATTATGCACTTGCAGTGAATAAGATTGACTTTTTATTGCTTTGTACAGTAGGCAATTACATAAAATACACATTAAGCTCATCTTAATAGCCAGTCATATAGCAGTCTATTTGGTGTACTTACACATCCTGTCATGGACTGTGAGCAAAATACAGCAGAATTTGATCAGATTACTGTTTATAATTTAAGACAGGACCTCAAAATGACTCCTTGTTGGTATGTTTCAGGAAAGGTCAGTCACCAGCATGTTTCACCAAATAAAACTCAGGTTTGAAGAATATGCCTTCTAAGCTGATTTTTATTACCTAGACTATAATAAGTTTTATAGGGCTTCTTTGTTAAATTGCCCTGACAATTTCCATTTCCAGTTGCTTCAATCATATTAACAGAAGGTAAAGTTCACAAATAGTAAAATATGTCATTGCACTGCATTTCAGTTTTCAGAAATAGATCACGCACTTGACAAGCACACAAGACATAACATTTGGCATTCCAATTCATGTTTGGCTTGCCATAGCTCATTTAGGGCAGCACAAGATGCCCTACCACAAATGGAAGTATCTCATTACTCAGGAAATAAGACATGTCGGCATCAAATCCTCAACATGTCCTGTTAAATATATAAAAAGAAGGACAGAATATTTTCTTAAGGCAAGGCAGTAAGTTCAAGGATGTGGGGTAAAAATATGCATATAAATATCCTAGTTCTTATAATTTTAGAAATATAAATGTAGCATCCTGCCAGAATTCATCAGTACTTTACAGAATTACTCCTCCTTCCAAAATGTCATGCCATCCTCTCTCTGGGTTTTTTTTTGTTGTTGTTTTTTTTTTGGTACTGGGGATTGAACTCAGGCCCTTGTGCTTGCAGGGCAGGCAGCAGCATCACTGAGCTAAATCCCTGCCATTCTCTAGCCATAGCCATCCTCGGCAAGAATAGGGGCAGAGCAGTCTTTTAGAAAATTTAAAGAACTATACGGTTTCTGAGTGCTCACTAATAGATCCGCAATTTATTATTGATTTTATTGAGTTGGTATCTTTTGAGACCCTACAAGCCAGACACAGGACAGGCACTATAGAAAAGAGCAAAAGTAAAGTGACAATGTCCAAGTGTTTCAAATCTTTTCACAGGATAATTACAGGAGGCTGGGAAGGCTTAGGGAAGAACACACCACAGATTATAGATGTAGGTAGGTGCTGTCCCTCAAAATGCCCCTGAAAGAAGTGTCACCTACAGAGAAATCTGAAAAATGACTGTATTACTTCATTAAGGAGGGTAAAGGAGGTAGTGAGAACAACTCTTATGCACACACCCAGACTTGAAATAGAACATGACAAATTATCGAGACTGCTGTGTACAATTTATTATGTATGGGCATTTGCCCTTATATTAGTTTGCTACTGTTTTCTTGCTGATGTTTATGCATGAATCTGTCATATTCATTCTACACTGTGCATGTATTAATGATAGGGTTCCCATTTATCTTGCCTTCCCTTTCATCAGTTAATACGCCATGTCCACCTTGCTTTTTGTTCTCAGATAAAGGTAATAAATCATCTAAAATATTTAGAATGAAGGTTTAAAAAGAAATTTTTATAGAATTGGCCTTGATTCAGTAAAGTAAAACTGATTTATAAAATTAGCATTTCTACTTACGACATGAAAGCCAAATTTTTGTGAATGTAAACATACAAATAGGAGCAATGAACTCCATATGTATCTCAAAGCAAATGACAATAATGGTCCTTTAACATGGACACAGGCTCAAGAATAATTTGCCTTTTACATCTGCTGAGAAGGAAAGTTCTGAATATCTTGACACTGAGACATACACATCCTATTGTAATATTTGAATTACTATGGCTGAATAAAAAGTTGAAAGAGAAGTTTCCTTCTGCAAACCTCATCTCTCCAGTCACTCATTTGCTTGGCATCTGCTATATTAGACATGTTTCTGGGCACAGAGCAGCGATGAATTCCCTGTTCTTCAGTGTCTACAGGTGCAGGGATCTGGAAATGGGCAGATGTCCCACTGATGCTCGCTGGGACGGTTTGTATATGCTTATAGAGGTTGTGATCATATTGAAATACTTTCACATCTTGAAAATAGGTTCTGATTAAACCTTCCTCCAGATCTCCCAGATTCCCTCATTCCTCCTCCAGCAACTGTAAAATCATCTTTCAAACCAGTTAAAACACAGAATAATTAAGGAAGTGTTCAGGAATATCTGCAGCTCTTTGGTTGGGCTCTGCAATTGCTTGTAAATGACAGCACTATATGACCAATTAATTTAATATTGTGGTTGTCACCTGTGTGTGTAGATCATGTTTGGACCAGTACTACAATAAGTATGGTCTGAAGAGTAGGACCACATCACCAAGTATTTACCCAAGATGAGACAAAAATAGAGAGAATGGTCAAGATTTTAAAAAGTTTACAGCAATATGATGACCAGATTTTTGCCAGTTAAAATTACTAATAATAAAAAATGACTGAATTTTGTTTATTTCCATTTGTTTCATTTTCTTGTTAGTTCATTTACTATATTTTATAAAAGCATCAATCAGTGCACAAAAGATTGGAAATTAAAACTACTAGTTCTGCAATACACAAAGTTTGAGAAGGAAACACTCCACCAGAATGAACAATGCAGTAAATACAGCAGCTAAAGAATATGAAACATATAAAGAATACATAAGCCATGCATGCAATTAATAAAAAGATGACTCCTGACTGTCCTCTACTACTCTCCACAACCAAAGAAGCTTCAAAGAGACATATACAGAAAATTATGATATTCAAAACAATAAATTTCTCTTTTCATTCAGAGAGTATTGGAACCTCTTGCCCTACCAGCTGCTCTGGATAAAGTATAAATTAAGCAGTACTTTCCCAAAGCAGGAAGAGTGAATTAATGTATCCACCTGCTGCTGCTTCTTGGACCACATCCTTTTCCCAATTCAGGTATTTCATGTAGTTTAAATGCATAAAAATGCATGTAAAACTTACACAATTGACACCTATAATTGAGTATTTTCTACTCACTTTGTTCACCAAAATAATATGGTAGCAGCCAAAACCAACCCCATAAGGGGATTAGGTTAGAAAATTTTCTGTGAAATTTTACAGTCTTTGATGTTAAGCAGCATATAACTCAAAAATTGAGACTGTAAGAAGAATCATAGTGTCTTATCTCTTTAATATCTCACTGCATTATTACTCATAGTTTCAGGTCATTTTTTTCAGATAAATCTCAATTATTTGATGGGAAAGATTTAAGTTGGTCTTTAACTGGGGCTATTGTATCAAACTTGTAAAATACTACCATACAAATTTGGGTTTAACTCAATCTGGGTCATGGTGATATGAATACATAGGAATCTTTAGCTAAAAGAGGTAAATGATAGAATATCTATAGATAAAATTATATAATGGCTAGGTTGTGAAATAGAGTGAGCATGTTTGCAAAACCTCAGGTGAAACGAGATCAACAGTTGAATAAATATTGAAATTCAGTGATGAACATGTTGTGGTTCTTCATCCTGTATTAGTATACTTTTTCTCTACTTATGTGTATATTTTAATAATTTTATAGTAAGAAAAGAAATACATAACATATATATATGCACGATTTTCCCATGCAGCTTATTTTTTCTTAGAACGAGCAGCAAGGAATTAATATTAGAAATGAATAAAGACTAAAACTTATGAGCAACATATTCAAATGTATTAACTAATTTTTAGAAATTTCAGTTTTAATTTGCTCTGATCTGTAAATTTAGGCATATAATACTGTGCAAAAAAGTACCAGAGAAAAAATGAGTTTTCTGGAAGTAAAGTAAAAATAGAAATGCTTAAGTACTCTTTCTAGTAAAGGCACTTGGGGAAAAGTTTACACTTAAGAAAACTAAAAGTAGGTGATTCTTTGGGCAAATTATGTAGATGTTATGATTTGAATGTTTGTGCTCCCCTATAATACATGTTGAGAAATCCTGATGGCCAATAATACAGCGCCTTTGAGAGTGTTATTTGGATGGAGAAAGCTGCTGTGAGCTCACACGAGCAGTTGGGGGTTGTGGAGGATGCCTGAATCATGGCAGTGCTACAGCTGACTTGCTCTTAGGAGGTGGCATCTGGTAGGAAGAGGAGGAGTCACTGGGGCTTGACCTTCAAGAGGATGTCTCCTTCCCAGGCTCTTGGTTCCTTGCTCTGCTTCCTAGAGACATGATGTAAGAAGCTTTTCTCTGCAGTAGACCCCTCCACCATGCTTTGTTGCCTTGGAGCCTGCCAACTAGGAACTAAAAATATGAGCCAAAATAATCTTAAATTGTGGGTGTCAGGTAATGTGTTCCACTGACAAGAAATTAACTAAGAGAAACAATTAGGCTATGATGCCAGACCCCTTATGAATATGAATAATATTCCTAGGCCCAAGTGGGCTTGTTTGCCCTTTCCAATGTGTAAAAAGTAGGTAGAAAACTGCATATAAACTGGGAAATAGACTCTTATCAGACACAAAAATCTATGAGACCTTGGATTTCCCAGCCTCCAGAAGTGTAAGAAATAAATATCTCTCTCTTTCTTTTTTTTGTTTTGTTTTGTTTTGTTTTGTTTTTTTGGTACCAGAAATTGAACTCAGGGCCTCTGTTTGCCAGGCAGGCTCTGTGCCGCTGAGCTACATTCCCAGCCCAAATGCCTCTTGTTTATAAACAATGTAATATATGGTATTTGTTATAGCAACCCAAATGGACTAAGAAAACAGGAAATGAAGAGAGCTTTAAAAATCTAATTTCAGGGCTGGGGATTTAGCTCATTGGCACTGCACCTGCCTCGAAAGCGCAAGGTCCAGAGCTCGATCCCCGGTACCAAAACAACAACAACAACAACAAAAAAAAAACCTAATTAAAGTAAATTACTCAATGGTTTACCATTTACATCTTTCTACTCATAAAAATCTAAAATCAGTAATAAATTGACAAGATAATTTAGAAGTTTGAAAATGTACCCAGTAGAGCAATTCTGGAATCCCAAATAGTGCATGTATGATTTTCCAACATATCCGAGCATATTGACTTTAATAGAATATTCTTATTTAGTTAAGTTTTGATGCAAACAGTATTGTTTTCTCCTTGTCAGATATAATGTGTACTCATTTATCTTGTATGATTGGCCTATTGCTTCGATTGTGTATCATTAAACAATTCTGTTTCATTTGAGAAGACCTTTCTTCAAAGCCAATATACAATTTTTCCTAATTTCATGAAGAAAGTATTGATGAATAGATTTTTTTGTCCCCATGACATTTTTCTTAAACATTACCATTGGCAACATTCATCTGCGAGTGAGCTCTAGAAGATGAAAGAATGAATAAATACATGGTAAAGGAATAACTCAGGAAAAACTCAGAGACAGATGTGAATGTGGCTGCTGGATTTTCTCATGTCCATTTATGTTTGGTTATAATTTTATTTTGCATATGTAAAATAGTCATATAGTTCTTATAAAATAAACCCTATTTAGTATAAGAAATTACACACAACAACTTCTCATGGGTGTTTTAGTAAGTATGAGGAAAGATTTGTATAATATGACCAAACCATTTCCAACCTTAGTTCTGATCCAAATTTTATGTTACTGAGATCTTCTGGGATCTTCTCTGACTTATGTTGATGTACAAAAGAAATCAAACACATTTAAAAATCCACAAGAACAAAATTCTTTGGTGTGCAAGAGACCTGGGAAAAATGTCTCTTAGCCTGTAAACCAAGTCACAATCCCTATACATTTCCATAAACCTAGATGTGAATTAAGTTCCAAACAATATAGTCTTTAACCATCAATTATATGACCCACCAAAGGGAGGGCTATAATGCCGTTGAGTAGGTGTTGAACAAAATCTAGGAGAATAGACAGTCAACCTGATCTAATTTATCATTAAAGAATACAAAAACATCAAAGACAAATCATCTATAACTTCATAGTGCTGGTGCATAACTCAACAAAACCCTTACTAAGAAAGGGAGAATTGTAAATTATGTTTCAGAGAGAATAGGATGAGAGATGGAAAGTATCAGGAATCCAAATACTAATTCCTATAATGCCTACACCTTGATGAACAGCAACAGAACAAAGCAAAACAAAACAAAATAAAACAAAAAAAAAAAATCCCAGAAAACAAAACTTCCTTCTTTCGTAGTTTAACAAAGCCAGAAAGGGGAAAGTAGCGAGAAGATTATATAATATCTAATTGGCACTTTTGACCAGCTTCTAACTAGTTATACCATCTTTGGAAAGTGCAAGGCACATGTTAGTAGCATTAGTGTGAAAGGATATAATCAGCACTGGCACATTGGATATGGTGTACTATGCCCACCCACTAAAATCAAATTAAGTATATTAAAAAGGGTCAGAAAACTGCATTTTTCTCCTATTGTACAATTTGAATTGCCAAGACCAGGTATAAGTAGACATCCATATTTTATTCTTACAAGCTCATCATCATTTTGTGAAGCAGGGATATACCATCTCTGATTTCTACCATTTCTGATTTTTTTGTTGTTGGATAACCTTTGTTGTTAGTGCATCTACGGTGAACATCATTTCTTTTTCTACTAGATCACACCACAAAATATACAAAGATATAAGTGGTTATCTATCCACACTATAATCAGGGATTATTAATGCTCAAGATAACATAAAATATGTATTTATTTTTAGAATTCAGGAAAATTCAAAAGAATACCCTTAAAATTTCAAGATATTCAGTAGATTGAAAGATACAATAATTTGGATCTGAGCCTATATCAAAACTACACATCATTATGTTGTTGCATTGACATTTTTATTTTCAGGTCATTTCCAACAACAATGAAACTTCATAGCACTTTTCATTTTGTTCTTCAGATAAAAAATTTATACTCAACCCAAGTCCACTATTTAATCCGTAACTAGCTTTCAGATTGCATTTTTAAAAGGAATATTAAATGAAGATAAACTCAGTTGAAAACAGAAGCAGAATATAAATATAAAATATTTAGGGAAGGAATAGAACCATAACATTCAATACTAGTTACAAAATTATCTATGGAAAAGTTGTAGTGTATGTATAAAAGAAAGTAAATCATTACATGGTTTATTTTTGCTTTATTTTAGAAGTGTCATTGCAGCCAATATGCCAAAATATATCTCAAAGCCTCTAAAGTTTAATTAATTATTATTTTCTGCTTCTTTTCAAAAAATATGCTGGTAGATAAATGACAATCAAATTTCCATTTTTCTAGTGGTTTGCACCAAAGGAAAATTAATGATCACTAACAGCTAAGATGCATAGAGTGGTAGATATTAAAAGGTAAATGAACAGAGCTGTTTCCTGAAAAATCCTAACAACTATAGCAAATTATCCAGAAGCTTAGTCATATACAATTTCAGAACTGTAATTGAAGGGAATCTTAATGATCAAAAATTTAATAAGTAGACCCATTTGAAGGAAAGGAGGTAAAATGACTATTTTCGTCAATTGATTTCTACTTTTCTGTAGATATTTGCTTAGCCTCTGAAAGAAATATCTTGTTTTGAATCATTCAGTGAAAATCTGAGAGCCCACCATGTGCAGAATCTTAGAAGAAGTGTAAAGATGAATCAGGCATGGACTCTGACATCAAGTTCAGTATGGTCATAAGATTAAACCTGAAAAATGGAAGTGCCATAAAGGCTTATATTTGGACTATAATAGAAATTCAAAGGGAAGAGGGTGCAATGAATTATTAGGTGTGGCATGTCATTAAAGGCAATAAAAATGATAATTTTATCCTAATAAGTAGTTATATAGTTTCTAGATAGTCATAAAATGAAACCATATATATAATCCACACATACACTATTTTATTGTTAATTACAATATGTAAAAATTATAATTGAGGACAATAAAATTAACTTGAATTTTTAAAACAAAGTGTCAATATCATAATGATCTTCTGGTGTAATCATTCAAAATAGGATTTCTCAAAGTCAATATTATTGGCATTTGGGTCAAAATAATTCCTTGTTGGGGTAGAAAGGATGCTGCTCCATGCACTGAAAGATGTTTAGCAATACTGCAATGGTTGACCAATACATTTCAGTAACAAGGGCCTCTGCCCCAGTTGTAGCCTCCAAAAATATTTCTAGACACTGCAGTTGAGAATTTCTGTTTAAAGGAGCATTATGTAGCGCAAACATGTATTGATAAAAAATAAAAATTAAAAATAATAAAAATGAAAATGTCTTTGGATACTTAAATGATACTTCCCCTAGAAAGTATTTCTATGAATCTCAGATAAAACACTTTGTCTTCACTTTGTGCTCTTATATATGTCACTTTTTAACTATTTGCCATGTATAAATTTTCTATTGACATATCTGTACCTCCCTATAAACTGTAAATGTCTTATTCCTATTTTTTGTCTATATGAAAAGCATTTTATGCATATATGTCTTATGAATCACTGAAGGAAGGAAGAAGTATAGGAAAGTAGGTAGTTGAACTGTTGTCATGGTGGGGAAAGGCTCTTTCATGCATCACAAGGTGCTAGTAGATGCCAAAAGCATCTTTCAACCATTGTAAAAATGAAAAATGTCTTCAGACATTGCCAAATATTCCCAAGACAGAGACAAGATGTCTCTCCTTAAGAATCTGTGCTCTAAAACATTGTACAGAGGAATATCATATGTTAAATATGGTACAGTCTCATATAAAAAGAAAGTTAAACCTTACAGTATTTTCATTGTCTCAATTAAAATATCTCTCAATGCAGTAGTCGCTTTGAGATTAGACATGAGATGGGATTTTAACATTCAGTTGGCTGTATGAGTTTCAATAAATTAGTTAAAGGCTTTGTGCTTCAATTTCTTCACTTGTAAACTTATATACTAATAACTACAACACAATTCTGTCATTCATAAAGTATTATTTTTCTCGCTACCTTCTGGAAAGGCACCGTGTAGAGTTCAGAAGGTATACAGTGGTGATTGAGCAGTTGTGACAAAAATAGTTATTGCTTACAAAGTCAAATTATTAACTATCTGGCCTTTCACAGAAAGTCCCCCCCAATCTAGATTATTTCCAACTCTTACACATTTATTAAGAAGAAATCCTTATCGATCTCTCAAATAGCTCAGCACTTCTCAAATTGTAATAGCATTTTTGTTTTTCCATTAGTGGTTGGTTCTATAAACTTTTGTTAAAATACAGATATCCTTTTGCCACAAGAAAAAATAGTCTCTCAAATAAAGTTTAAATTACAAATTGTAAACATAGATTCTGTGCAAACATTTAAAAAGGAAGTGTGACGCAACCTGGGGTGTCAAGAAGGTTCCCCTGAGATACTGACACCTGAAGAGGAGTCGGAAGGGTTCAGGAAAGATACCCACCGAGGAGGAGAAGGATGGAAAAGGGAACAATATCCAAAAGTACATAGCACTAGCTGGTCCTAGCACTCTACATGCAAAGCAACTAGTTATATATAATCAACGTAAACCTTTACAAACTTAAGAGAATAGAATTGGAGTATTTAAAAAGTGATATTGTGGGGCCGGGGATTTAGCTTAGTGGTTACGGTGCCTGCCTTGCAAGCGCAAGGTCCCGAGTTCGATCTCCAGTACCAAAAAAAAAAAAAGTGACATTGTATTTAATATCTTTCTCTTATGAAAGATATTCATAATATACCTTACAGAATTCTAAATTAAGATAATATTAGAAGAAAGCTACAAAAATACATAATAAGGTTAAAATTAGAAGGTCTTTTTTTTTTTTTTTTTTGCAGTACTGGAGATTGAACTCAGGGCCTTGCGCTTAAAGGCAGGCATGGTTGCCAATGAGCTAAATTGAAAATATAGATTGTCCGTGTTTTTAACACTTTGCTTTCTGCATGTAGAATTGTATTGTGTGTTATGGTTAAATTCTTCAACTAAAGAACCACAAGGATTAGCACATAGTCCAATTAGTAATGCTCTACTATTCTACTATGCTGACAGCCCCTCTGAGACCTCCAGCCATCAGCTAACAAATTATTTGGCTCACAGCATTTACCATATGCATAAGTTACTAAATTCCTGGGCATAATCAGCCATTAGTTGGTTTCCTGTGTCCCAGCAAAGGCTGAGGTGAAAGATTTGATTGCCAACATCAGATATTTCAGACATTAGTCTATGGATATTTCCTCCATCTGAGATAAAATAACAGTCCCTATCTATAACATTTTTTTCATCAAATATATATGGGAAAAGGCTAAAAAGTTCAAGTGAAAGGAAGTATGTGAAAAACAGAAGCTAACATTATGCTAGCATACACTCCAACTATACCGGCAAAATTTATTAAATCTTGGGGAACTCAGTTGTTCATGGCAACAGGAATATTAAAAACAGAACAAATTACTAGGACTCTCACAAAGCATGTACAGATTTACTTGGAGCTCAGAATGTGTTTTAGTCACTTTCCGGTAGCTAGGACAATATATCTAACATCCACAACTTAAAGGAGAGGTTTATTTGGGCTCACAGTGTTCCGAAGTTTCAGTCTATTGTTGGCAGGCTCAGTTGGAGAAATGGCAAAGTGGAAGGACAACCGCATGTCTAATCACCATCCACACACATGAGAATCTTGAGGGACATTTTAGATCTTAACCATAACAGAATGTGTACAAATGGATGACATTTGTCATTCCCTTCTTTCATTGTCTGTGAGAGTTACTCTTTGGCTAGTCAAAATTAACAAGGTGCAGAACAAAGACAGCTCCGTCTTCACTAGCCTCAAGACTCCAATACTTATATTCACCTATAAAGGACATCATCATGATCTCTCCCCCACTTTAGCTAGATGATCTCAAAATATAAATAAAAATGGCCATGACTAGAAAGAAAAGAGACTGGGTCTGAATTAAAGAATTAAGTGACCAGTGCATTATTATCTTTTATACTCAGTCTTTTAATTAGTGTCTTGTTTAATGTAATGGACAAAGCTACAACATTGTTTACACTTAGAAATTATTTCTAGAGTGCAATAAACAGTAAAATAGATAGGTAGTCTGTTTCCATAATACTTTGAGGAAAACTGTATAAACATTTCCTTTCATTTTAGCACACTCACAGAAAGATTTCCCTACCTCACCTTGACATATTGAGTAAACAACTGGAGTGTTTCTGAAATATTTAGTTTGTGTTTGTTGAGATAGGAGTCTCACTAGGTTGTCCAGATTGGCCATGAACTTGATGTCTTCACACTTTCAAGTAGCTGAGATTATAGGTCCACATCAGTGGACACAGGGGCAATAAGTTTTGATGCTTCCCCTTGCAGCTTAAATGATTTGATATGGAAAACTTTTGACAAGTTTTGAACCCTTACATGTAATTAAAATTTAATTCTAAACATCTATTTTAAATATAAAAGATCCTGGATATACTATAGTAGGATTGGCCCCAGCTGCATAATTTCAAAGATATAATATATATTTCTAACGTGGAATCAGCATATATTTGCCTTTAATATCTATATTTTGAGATGATTATTAGAAAATGTCAGAATTACATTTCTTACGTGAAATAGTTAAAAATAGAGCATATGCAAATGTAAGAATTGTGTATTTGTATATTCATACATTTTCAAGCAAAAGTCAGATATACTGTGGAACTGCCAAACGTTTTTCGTATTTATTCTGCAACTTCATGGAAAAATCATGCTGAATTATCATAAATAAAAAAATGTAATTTGTGGATGTATATTGTAAGTAGGTACTTAATTTTTAATTTTTATTTTCTTTTAACGTTTTATTAGTATATGTTTGTGATACGTAATTAATACATTTATTGTGGGGTATTGGTGCATGTACTTATCACACCTTGATCCTTTTTACTTCCTCTTCCTCTCCCCTCCCTTCCACTTCCTTCAACCTCAAATACCCTTTCTATTTCCACAAATCTGTTTCCCCCCTTCCTACTGTCTTTCATTCTGCTCTTTATTTATATTTTAGGTTTCACATATATGAGAAATCATAGGATATTTAACCGTATGTATCTGATTTACTTCACTTAACATTATGGTCTCAAGTGCATCTATTTTTCTACAAATGACTCAAATTTATCCTTCTTTATAGTTGAGAAGTACTCCATATATCCAATTTATTTAAAACTTATAAAATGCAAAAGTCAATGGTCTTCATTATCACATTCCTGAATATGATTTCTCAAAAGAAAAACAAAAAGAAGTCCATCAGGCATCAGCTCCCCCTCCCCCAGCCAATCCTTGGAATGACTGTACTGAATCATTATATTGTGGGCTCAGGAATTATGCTCTCATGGATAAGTGGTTAGGATATGGTGTCAAGGAATACTTCTGCTCAAAAGTTAAAATCACAGCTATTTATCAATGTTGAAAACCATTACAATATAACCAAACTGGCTATTCATTTGTTCAATTATATACTCATTCAACAAAGATTAACTAATTTTATACTGTGCAAATGAGGAGTGTAGATTCTGAAGCATACTATATTGATAATTTTGTTCAGTCTGTTTTTTCACTTTAGAAATTCAATAGCAGGTACCAATGAAGAGATTTGAGGACAACATTAGCAACCTTATGATTTCCTTGGAAAGATTAAAGCTCTGGAAACAAATGGATTAACATTTATATCCTTAATGAACTTGTGACACCCCTTATTTCTTCATCTATAAATATGAAATAATGTCTCTTTCACAGAATCCCAGCAAGAATTAAATGGGATAATAGCTATGAACACAGTTAACCTGGCCATCAGCATAGAGAAGGTACTCTGGAAACATAATTTCTTTTATCACTTATATCTTCTTATGTGCTTCCTGGCCTGTTTTTAGAATAAATGCAGTTCAAGACTTGAAGAGAGTTGCTGAGCACATGAGCAGGAAACACAAGGTGGACCATAAACCTTGGTAACAAGCAGATAATAAGATGGAAAACTATAAAATAATACATAATTCTAACATTTCAATTAATCCAATCATTTCCTTCAGGATACACTGCAAAAAATAAGATGCAGAAAGCAAAGAAGCAGTCGTACCAGAGGAGTTTGTCTCTTTTATTCTTTTATTGTTGTTTTTGTTTTTTGGGAGGGTTTTTTTGGTACCAGGGATTGAACTCAGGACCTTGCGGTTGCCAGGCTGGCACCGGAACCACTGAGCTAAATCCCCGGCACTATTTTATTGTATTTTTATATGAAACGATATTAGTTCAACAATCCCTTGCATTCTTTCCCTCATTTGTCTACTTAGTCAATGCTCCCAAATTAGAGAATTAATAACTCACCTGACTGGATTGTTTGAGAGCAAGCAATCTGCAGATGTGGCTTATTGCACCCTCCCCTGCCCTTGAACTTTACCTTCCAGCTGAGAGAACATGTACTATTTCCTTTTCAGTCTATGATAAGACAGAACTTTATCCTTTGGTAAAGAGGCCCATTGCTCTGTAACAATTTCTGTAAACAGACTGATAAATCAAGTTTTGGCATTTGGTATTAACAGCCTCATTCCCTTCCCAAATCTAAGGCATATTTTCCTAACAAAATACGACCAGTAATTCAAGTTACAGTTTTCTTATTTTGATGTACTTCTTTGTCTTTTTTTAATAGGATCAGTATCTATATGGGAGAAGGTAATGATCATAAGAAGGACCTCTCAATTTACTGTAATGGTCACCAGAGAAAAGATCTGTTCTTTCTAAACTTTATCACAAATTATTATAGCCACAAGTGAAGATTGTTTATTATTGGATTTTTAAACAGTACACCAGGAAATGAGTTATTGATTGAGATAAGCCTGTGGACACATTCCCCTCAAAGAGGAAGGAATGAAAGTGTTGATATTTCTTGCAAGTTGAAAAGAATTTCTATTCCATATATATCCTTTAGTAAGAAAGTACTTAGCCAACTGGTAGAGACTTCAACATAGGGCACAAAGACATTTTTGAAAATTTTTAGTCATTTTCAATGCCAGGTAATTCTACTAACTATCACACATTCTTGTATCATTTCACTTAAGAGGACACAGTAGAGTCTTTGCAGAATGCGGGGTATCACCCAAAGCAGATTATGCAGATTATTTGGTAAAAGCTAATAAAAATATTGAACTTCAGAGGATTCTGCTTCAAAAACTTCAAATAATTAATGAATAGGATTAAAATCAGCCCTGACAGTTTCAATATTGGGTTTTGAATCCCTACATTCAGCATTTGGATCAGCAAAAAAATGAGCCATGTTAACATAGCCAGCAAAGCAGGCATTCACAAATATTTTATAGACAAGTAAGGGACCAACCATTAAGTATTTCTTTCAGTGCAAACTTGAAATATATTAATCATGAGGAAAATAATGCTCAATACTTGTTTGTTAAAGATGCTTTTCTGTTGGAGATGCATGCCACATGAGCACATGATATAGACATTCAAGTATTAGCTTAGGAAATGAGATAGAGCAGTATTCACTACATTGTATCAGTCATCCAAGAGCAATGATCTAGATTAAAAGCAACACTGGACTGCTATTCTTTGGAATCACAGTTGTTTAAAGTGAATTCCATAGTCGTAGTACAGGGTGTCTAGTTGCATCTTTATAAACATTTGTATAACTGAACATCATGATTTGAAGAAATTGAGTGTTGGAAAAAATACTCAGTGACTCAAATAGAATTTGGATTGTACAAGAGAAATCTTCCAAAAGTTGCAATATTAGGATGACTCTAAACCAGAGAGCTCCCATGAAAAATACAGGAGTAGTGGGTTTGGGTTTTCTATACAACTCTTCTATTATCAAAACAGAGGTGTAGGATGTAAAGAAACCTAAACATGTTATCTCACTAAAAAATTTGCTCTAATTTAAAATACTATAGGAATTATCTGTAAATATCTCTAAAATAAATAAATGCAGAGTTCGCTCCTCTTCTTTTAGTTATCTTTTCAAATGTCGTATCATGAGGGAAGCTTTAACTGACCACCCTGGCTAAAATATATTTCCGTTTATATTCAAAACACCATCTCCATCTTCTGTTTTGTAAGCCAAACCAGTTTCATCTCCAAACTAATTCTGACTACATAGTATACTATGTTCTTTTGTTTTATGTTTGTTTTCTGCCTATCCTCATTAGAATGTGATCTTCATTAAACTTGGTTTGATTCAATGCTTCATCTTCAGCATGTAGAACAATGCTGGTGTATGGTAGGTATACATGTTCAAAAAACATGTGATGAGAATATAGGGGAATGGAAAATTGCTGCTCCAATTGCAATTCCTAGCACTTTATCTCCAGGGAAAAACTGGGGATACAAACAAATGACATTATGTAGACTTCTCTGACCCCTGATCTTATTGACCACAAAAAAATTTTACCTGGACATTATTCTGTGGACATTAGACTCTCCTGACAGCGCTTGCCCACCATTATAAAATACTGATTGAGTGAATTTCCCATCAGTCCTGGAAGCAATATCTCCTGAACTGCCTACTTAAAAGTTACCCTTGAATGTGTCACTCTCCTTTCTTTGTGAAAGCTCTTGAGGAGCCTCATGCTTGAGTGATTTATCAGTAGTCTCCACTTCATTATAGTGATTCAGGCATATCAGATAGTCAGTGTTATCCTCTATTCCTAGAAATCATAGAAGCAGAAACTACTAATGGTTTCATAGACTATAGGAGCCTAGCTGACAAAAATCTAACACATATCTGTGCATTTATAAGAGTAGCTTTGGTAGCAACCAGCTAGATCCTGAGGCTAGTAGCTGCATTCTTAGTCTGTTTTGAGTATTCTATTGAATAGGCTTCTCCTTAATTAACTAAAATTCTCCTACTGAAATATGACTTGTAGGGCCTGAATGAAATGATATCTTTTGTAAATTACTCGTGTATGTTTGCATTGAAAACATTTCCTTTCTTATAGTCACTAAATTTTATCTTTCATATCCTCAGATTATAAATGAAAAAATCTGATCATTTTGGCTCCCCACTCCCAAGAGATCTACTATCAAGTTCATTGATTTACAGGAGAGAATTCTTTTCCTCTCATTTGAATCTTCTCTCTGTCATGTCAGAGATGATACGTTTTATTATTCCTGTAAAAGTACTAGAAATCCTCTTGGATACCTGGTCCAAAAGGATATAATCACTTAATTTGACTTGTTTTAAAATAAGATTTTATTAAAACAAACAAACAAACATGTGATCACTTTGATTTATTCTACTTATGCCCCAGTGAAGTCAGTCACCCTTTTGAAAGGACAAAATTGGCCATAATATTATTTCATTCATTTGCCCTTTTCTCATTTTTCTGGATTAACTATAGATACAAGGGCTATATCTTTAGAAATCATCATACAGATGTATATTGTGAAAGCCAGAGATAAAGGATGGCAGGGATGGCTCGATCCTGATGGCACTCCAAAGCATATGCTTTATTTTGACTATCCCAGGCTTTCTTTGTACAGTCGTAAAATAAATACCTGTAAGTTAAACTACTGTTACCTGGATTTCATTTATGCTCTTCTTTTCTTGCTACTGGAAACACATATTCCCTGGCCAATAACTTTTTCTGTGTATCTTGAGGTCAGAAAAAATAGTAACTAGCCAAAATTACTAGTTTAGGACTGTAACAATAATGGATACTGGGATAATGTTGAAAATTCAGAATAAGAAAGAAGTTTAACTCTGTGTCACCTCTTTAATAACCAATATAATGGGTACAAAATAAACAATGAAAGTATTTACTAACGCTGTTTTTTGTTACTTTCAACAAACTATTTTGTAATATCGTGACATTTAAGGATACAGGAGGATTTAAAGGTCTGGTAGCAAGTTTGAATTTAATACATAAATAACATTTATTAAGTAATTAACATCAACTGACTTCTTCCTACAATCTTGGAATGACATCAGATTAGTTGGGCATTTAAAAAAATTCACAGTAATTCTATAACCCAAGTACAGTATTACTATGAGAGTTTCAGAGATATTTAAATAACTTAGCCAAGGTGACACATCCAGGTGTTACCAGCATCAAGATTCAAGGCCTATTTTCTTAATTATTATGAGTTACTAAAATATTACAAATCTTCTTTCCTTAAAAAACATATCCTTTGATCCTGAAAACCCATTTCTGGCAAAACAGCAATTATACAGAAAATTTTAGTTTGTGCTAATGGTTTCTTACTATTAATCAATTACCACTTCCTGGATAATCTGTTATTAAATTTCTTTTAGTTGACACATCAATTGGAGTTCCCATGTGCACACATTGGAAGGGGCTTGCCAATAAAACAATTCACATGGAGACTTTCATATTAGCTTCAGGTTGCTATTGGAAATCTTGATTATTTGTCGCATTTTTATTTTAAAATCCTGGGGTCTTTAAAATGTGACACCACAACCTGCATAGTAGGATACTGATAAGAAAGAGGATGTAGGAGGCTATTCAGTAGATATTTAATGGCAAAAAAAATAGTACAAGTTTTATATACCCTGCAGACTGCATGTTTATATGATAATAAATAACAGTTACAACTAGGACAAAGGAAAAAAGTGCCATGAAATCCAATACCTCAGTGAGAAATCTTCTAATACAGGTGGTCAAGATTGTTCCATTTCATTGTCAAAGGGAGTTTATTTTTCTTCTGGGTAGCTAAATTACAGTCACTTACTGCTGAAAATTTTCCAGTAGGCAGATGTGAAACTGAAGTTCTAGGTTTTCAGTTCCAACTTCATGAAAGAAAAGAATTCCTTTCACTGACAGTACAATTGATGGTGTAAAATCTATGAGTAACTCTGAATGTAAGTGACTTTAAATATTCCTATTGGAATCCTCTTACTGCAAAGACCAAAAATTCTGGTTAGAATAAATAATCATTTTAAAAGCTCTTTAATATTTCCCCTCTGATAGTTTCTTGACTATGTGAGATGTCAGTGATTAGCATGTGCACACGAGAAAGAGATGGAGACAGATATTCCCTATGTACCAGAATTCCAGGACACAGAGGAAAAGTATTCATAGTGGCCCCACAGTACTTATGAATTCATGCCAAATTTCTTTATTGTTCCTATTCAACACCTTAAATATACATATACTATATGTATATATTCTGAGAAGATTTGAAGTAATAGAAATAACATGTATTTGTTATTTTTAGCAACTTATGAAATTCAGGATTTTGCTAATAGAATAGAAAAAATATTCCAATACAATTTTTTTCTCTGAATCAATTTTATACACATTTTCTTGTCAATAGGTGCTGCTTTTCATTCAAATTCAAGTATATATTGCAAACAACAGACATATCTAACTGTGTGTGTATATATATATATATTTTTTTGTTGTTGTTGTTGTTGTTGTTGTTTTGTTTTGTTTTGTTTTTTGTACCGGGCAGGGATCGAACTCCAGTCCTTGAGCTTACGCAGCAGGTGGCGAAACCACTGAGCTAAATCCCCAGTCCATAACAGCTATATTTTATCATTTATTTTCTGGGTACAGGAAATTGCTATTTGGGTTACTACTGATTCTTTATCAAGTAACCTTTAAACCAAGACATGTATGTAATTTCCTTATTAATTAAAAATATCAACTTCATCAATCTTAGTTCATGACCAAATCCAAAGCTTCCAGGCATAATCCTGATGAAGAATATAATACACAGCGGAAAGAATTCAAATTCTAATTATATATTGCTTTGAGTAGCAATTAAAGTGTCATAAAGGACAATCAGTCCACCAAAGTAATCTATAAGGGAAATAACTTGAAACACTAGGTTAGCAGATAGGGCTCTGTCAGCTTGCTAGATGACAACTGTAGATGATGAGAACCATGTATCCTACCTCTAGAAGTCTGAGCTTGAAATCGGAAAATGGTATCAGAAATTATTAGTAACCATGACAAAATTCAGAGGACTGAATGTGCGATTACTCCATTGCTAAAATACTCAGCTCTATGGGGATAGCTAAGATCAACTGAACATATGAATTTCACATAAACGCAGTGCATTAGGATTTCAACAATCTGGACAATCTCGAGATTAAAACATTTACTAAAATTAACTGGAAAAAATATTTTGAAATTTTCGTTGTGTGTGAACAAACCCAAAATGATTACTATGTTAATGTACATATCTGTCAAATATCCAGATATTATATATTATTTTAGATTTTTATTTAGAAATTACTATAGATTTATAGGAAGTTGCAAAAATAGTACAGAGAGATACTAGGTACTTTGCACCCAAATGTTACATCACACTAAGTAAAGAATCACACTGAAACCAGCAAGTTGACATTACTACACTACGTATGTAATTTCTATATTATTTTATCATATATGTAAATTCTTATAACTCCAATTAGCATAGAAACTTTTATAAACTATTTTATTTTTTAGATATAAAATGTATTATACTTTCAGATAGACATTTCCAGATAAGTTCTACACACCAATAAAGTAAGTATTGAAAAATTTTAATATCCAGCAAATTATTATCTAGGAAATATTCACCTAATCTATGTGGGCCAAGGTGGAGTTCTAGCAAAACAAAGCATGCTTTAATAAACTTATTTCCCTGCACAGGTCAGACAACTCCATCATTCAACAATCAATTCTCTCCAACATAAAAATAAGAATAATGTTTAGCATAGTTAATCAAAGACAAATTGCCCACAACTGTAATACTCCAACACTGTATTTACCGATGAAAGTCCTACATACATACAAACTTATCTCCTCTCTCTCCTTGTATTTTTAAACCATCCTTAAATAAGTGATGCGATTACCATAACAAGTAAATACAAATATATGCACATTAATAAAAATACACAAATACCATGAAATAAATCAGCCAAATTATTCTAAGGCAATTCAGTTGTAGAGTTTATTTTTCCTAAAAAAATAAATATAACATGAATTGTTACATGCTCACTCTACTTTAGAGTCAGCTCACAGGAAATGAGAAATACACACACACACACACACACACACACACACACACACACACGAGTCTTACCTTGGCCATCTGTGCCTGCACGCCATTTGCTTTGAGAGATGCTACTGCTTTCTGTGCAGCTGCGGGACTGTCAAAATCTACAAAACCATAACCTGTGGAAATACAGAACCCCTCATTAGTGCGCACATGCAGCTCGCCTCCATCACACTGATGAATGCAGGTTTGTAGTCAGACTCGCATTCATCTCTTCTGAAAAGAACCTGATTGAAGATAAAGGTTCTCAAATCAGTAGTCCTTAACCTTTTGGAAGATACCTTTAGATATAAATGTAAGTCATTTTCTACAGAGTGATTTGGAGGGTAGACACAAGTCTATCTCTAATATTAATTTTCCAAACCCAAATTAATAAGAGCTATGATAAGAATATGGTCATCAACAGCAACTGCAGTAATATCTGCCACACCATCGGCACTCAGAAATATAGATTGACTGCACAGATAAATAAAAGTTGTGAGTGAGATGGGTCTAAACAAAAATCTACTTGATTACTGAACCAATGCTTTTTTTTCCTGTACCAAGGATTAAACCCAGGGCCCTAGCACTGAGTTATAGCCTCAGCCCCTTTTTATTTATTTATTTTTAAATTTTGAGATAGGGTCTTGCTAAATCACTATGTTGTCCAAGCTGGGCTTGAATTTGCAATCCTCCTGCCTCAGCCTCCCATGGTGCTGGGATTATAGGCGTGCACTATCATGCTTATAGTGATATAGCTATCATGCTTCTTCATTATTGGACCTTGACTCTTTCTATAATAACATTTTAATAACTAACATGTGACAAAGTATGATTAAATATGATTAAATATGATTAAATACATAAATATTCAAGCTTTAAAAAATAAAAAAAAGATCTTGCTTATTTGATACTGGAATACCATCTGAGGGGCATAGGAAATGTTTTTATCGTTGTGTTTGTGTGCTTGTGTGAGTGTGTATGCATGATGAGGCCAAAGGTAGTAAGGCAGAGTCAATGAGAAGGGAAGTTTGCATGCCCTTAAGCTAGCTGATGTTCAGCCAGGGCTTAGCCTGACAGTTCAGTCAGCTGCCAAGAATCCTTAAAAATGTAAATCCGCAAGAATGAATATGAAGGCAGCTTTCTCCTCAAAAGCCTGATATATGTGTCCTACACATTTTCCCATCATTAGGCAGGGTTTTGCTCTGTACTTTCATACTTGTCTCATTTAGAAGTTTTGGGGTGTCCCGCAGAAGCATACCTACTAACCTTGCACTGTGACCCCCTATCCCAATAAACAAAGAAGACTGCAAAGAAATTCAATTACCCAGTTGTTTCTTTTAATTAACTTTTTAATTTTCTCCCCTCGAATCCTGTCTTCTTTTTCTCCCTCCCAGCATGTTATCCTAAAATGAACTTGTTACACAGCGGTGTACCATAAAATGCTCTTGAAAAGCTGGGCCAGAGAAGCTGTGAAGTTTGTATTTCTAATCCAAAAGGAAGTCTGCTCTGTAAGTACTGCTAATTCTTCTCTTTCTACAAAATCCAAACTATGTGAGTAATACAAATATTACCACCCACTAAGATGAATGAGGAAAAATAAAAGGAGAAGGAAAAAGTAGCAAAAGTCAGCAATCGTAGTAAGGTGGAAAGGAAAAAAAATAAAATTTAGACATTATCTTCCATATGCCAGCAGCTGTGCTGAGTGGCGGGCCGGTTCACTGACATGTAGTGAAGTCATGAGAGCTTAATGCAGTATTGGTCTCATGACCATTACATACAAGAAGACATTGAGGCACTGGAGAGTTGGCATGGGCCAAAGATCACGATCCACTTAATTGGCAGATCCACTATTTGAAACCAAGCCTACTCAGGGCCTTTCAAACACACCATACTATGAACTGTTTCATAATCCCACTTTGTAAACTACTCTAGTAACCTCTAAAGCCTACCCAGGAGAGGACCCAATTCTTGAAAATTACTTGGAATTAAAAACAGGACCCGAACTAAAACAATTCAAGGAAGGATCCAATCTAGCTCACTGACTCCATACATTTGTTAAGGGGGTGGCTACATTTACCATAGAACTCTTCAAATGATTTTTGGATGGGAACCACCTTTCACCTCACACTTTGGTCAATCTCTCTCATTTATTTATAGGTTCATTCAATAATGACATCTTTAGCCAGTATTAAAATAATATATCAGGTACTGTACATAGCACAGTTTATTGAGTGTTTAAAAAAATACTCTCAGTTCCTGCCCTTGTGCAACTTATAGCTGTGTTGGGAGAAGTAGCAAAAAATTATACAAATAAATCTATGGTTAAATACGGCACGTGTTCTTGGAAAGAAAGTGAAAGCATGTAACATAGAATCTAACTATTGATTATTAAGAGTTTTAAGGAAGCAGTGGCAAAAAATGATCTGCATTTTTAAAATAACACCTCAGCTGAAGATTGAATTGTTGAGGGCAGCAAGAGTGGAGTGAGAGAAATGACTTAGAGGCTATTGAAACAATTCAGAGGAATGGTAGCTGGCAATAAAATTGATTGGGTGAGATACATGATTTCAGTTATATTTTGGAGGTGGAATTAATAGGACTTGGTGACAGGCTGATTAGGCTGAGAGTAGGGGCAGTAAAGATAACAACTGGTCATCTACTTTTTGTTGTTTTTTGTTTGTTTGTTTTGTTTTGTTTTGTTGCTATAAGCCACTGGCTGAGTGGAGATGCAATTTACAGAAACAGGGAGAATAGAGGAGGACCCAGTAGGAGAGCAGGAAAATTAAAATATTGTTTTGAGACATGTTGAGTCAGAAAAGCTTTAGAGACATCTAAGTAGAAATGTCAAGTAGGAGCTAGATATATTAGGTTGGTACTCAGAAAAGGGGATGCAATTTAAAATACAAATTAGATGAACAATAACATAAAATATTATTTACAGAGACAGCAACAGACAAAACTTCCTAGTGTATTATAAAAAAGGCCAAGATTTGGAATTTGAGCAACTTTAGTATTTAGCTGTCAGATGAAAAAGTGAATTAGCAAAGAAGGTAGAAGAAAAATCAGAGAGAGGGAGAGGGAGAGGGAGGGAGAGGGAGGGGGGGAAGGGGGGAGAGAGAGAGATAATAGCACATCTCAAAGCCAAGGTGAGAAATTCTTCCAAGTAGGAAGAAAATTCCCATGTCAGATGCAACAGAGAGCATGGGCAGGGGAGAGCATGGGAGCTGGTGCCCATCCTGTTGAGGAAGAGATGCCTTTATCAAGGTCTTCTTCAGGAAAGCAGTGGGGACTGAAGGCACCTGAGAGGAAGAAGAGTAAGAGAAAGATGAGGCCATAGAGAGGGTTTTCAGGCCTCTTCCAGTTATTTTGACTGGGAAGAAGAATTAAGGATAGATTTAGCTAGCAGGGAATATGAAGTCTATGGAGGTTTTTGCATTGCTTTAAAATGTGTGTGTGTGGTGGGAGGTCTGTGTGTATCTCTTTATTCCCTACCTCATTCCAGTGTGGAGCTGGAGTAGAGGTCTACTGAGAACTGAGAACTCATTTAAGTCATTCAGCAAATACTTATTGACTATATTCTATAGGACAGATAACATTCTTTGCAAGTTTTTAGTCTTTGCATTTTCAAATGTTGGTAGGAAAGATAAAGCTGATAATAAAAGATTAAAGCTACAGAAAGGCATAAAATATTATTCTCTAGAAGGCAGGCAGGTAGGAGGATATAGGACATATATGACAATGCTGCTCCTTCGCTTATAGTAACTGAAAAAAAGAAATCAAAAGTGCCCTTGGTTACCAGGTGTTATTTCTTTGTACAACCCAGTTAGTAGGACTGTACTTAACTCATAGCCTGTGCTTGATAAATATTTGTCAAAATAAATTGAAAACATGTTTAAGAGATGTTAACCTACCTTGTGGACTGCCATGGTGATTAAATGACCAAATGTCTACTAATACTTTTCAACTAGAAAGGACAACACAAACATTACATGGTCTTGACTCTGGGTCAGCCACACTTGCCCAGCAAAGCACCCCTATACTGCACACCTGGCCTCTGGCACTTTGCATTAGTAAGGCTTCTTCTCGCTGGCTTCCTCCCTTTCTTTCCACTCCCACACATTACACAGGATATTACAAAATCAAGAAGCAGATCTCCAGGGATGGACTCTTATCCAAACAAGACATTTCCGGGAGGCCTTGGAACACCCTGAGCTTTCTCTGAATCAGGCAACTTATGGCTGAACTTTGAGAAAAGAGTTTCTGAAAGAGTTATAATGTCAGCAAGGAGAGAACAGCCCCTTGGTACAAAACATCTGCATTGATGGCACCGAGCCAAAAGAGGAGCAACGACTCCGTGAACAAAATTATAAAGGGCAAGCTACCACATCTGAAGTATTTCACCAAGTTATATGACTTTCATATACATTTATTTTTCACTCGTTAAAATCAAAGTTCAGAGGTAAAAATGTCTCAGGCAACCTGGAATTACACTCCCATTCTGGAAATAAACATTGTGTTCCTGAGTTTTGCCTGACAGCAGACACTACATCACCATCAGAAGAAAACACAATGAAATACGAGGCTGACTCTAAAGAATAATGATGCGTTTACTAAGGAATAAAGCAGCTTCAATTTGGTTTCAATTTGCTTTCCTTAATGACAAATAATCAAGTCTGAGAACAAGAACCTCTGATTCTACATCTGCTGAGGGAAGGAGAGGGGGATTATTTCAGGCCCAACTAATAATGCTTTATCGTAACTGCTAAAATCCCAGCAAACCCCCATCAGAAACTGGCCCAAGTGGCTGTAAGCCCACAGATCTCACTCCCAATTATGTAATTAAGCTTGCTGGGCAGCAAGTTCAAATGAATTAAAACTGAATGTCACTGTTTTCTCCACACATCCCTGCCCTTGTTTTTCTTCCTTGTCAGGGGGAGGAGGCCAGCAGTCCTGCAATTAGTAGGAAGTAGAGCAGTGAGAAGGAACAAGCTCTGTGATAATTAGGTCATTCTCCAAAAGCACTCATTCCATTGACAGATCCAATCAGTGCTTTCCTGAAAAGCTTTAAACCTGAGTGCTAGTTTAACATTTTGCTATTTTTACTGCAGTACCAATCATGTGACTCTATAGAAAAAATACACTTACACATACACGTAACAATTGAATTTTACAAGCAGTAGTATTGCCAGAGGGTTCAGGTTTTGTTTCCATTAATGCAGTTGCAGGTAACATATTCTGAGATCTCTGCCATTTGACTGAACCACTGTGACAATCCTTTGGAATTTCATTAAAAGTCTTCTCATTTTCAACAGCTTATTTATGTGTCTGTGTTGCTACTGGCTCTTTAAATTCTCTTCATAGTGCTTATTTATTTACCAACTTTGGGATTTGTGTGTGTGTGTGTGTGTGTGTGTGTGTACATGTGAAAGGAAAGGGAAGATAAAACCAGAGCTCCTGCTTCCGATTTGCAATGGCATCTATAGCCTGGCAAAGGAGACTTACTCTCAAAGTGTAACTGCACACTAAATTTCACAACATTTGTATTGCTCTCCCTCTTCAGAATGACTGTCATAAAGGCCTACTTGAAGCACAGATGGTGTGGTGTAACACCCAACTTCTTTCAAAGGAAATCCAGCTGTGAGTCAAATGTGATTTCTAAACTGAGTAAGAGAACACTTTGGCTAAGAATTATACAGTCAGCTGAAATTCTCCTCAAAGCTCACAGTTGAAGACGTTTAAGAATCACCTTTCCATAAATTCCTCCACTTTCTATTTAGATACCACAGCATTCCATGTACATCTGAGCTCAGGCTGGGCAGACAGAGTTGCAGGGAGGGAGGGGCGACTTGAACAGAGAATGATGTGCAGGCAGCTGCAAGTCTGGTGGCACCTGGGCCCCTCCTTGGCTTTCTATTTCTGTCAAATTTCTCTTGCATCTTTAAAAATCTAGTTTTCTACTTTATATGAGGAAAGAAGGTAATCAAAGAACCACACTGATGATTTCCTTGCTATTTTTCACTTACAAAATTAAAAAGAGAACATAGTTATTTCTTCGATATCATCCTTTTCATCCATCTCCTGTGACCATTGAGGGTAAGCCAGGATACAGCTTAGGAACCAACAGAGTAGCCAGACAGCCTACCTTAGATTTATGAAAATATAAAGGCAAAGGAAAATCCTACTAGAAAGCAAAACCCAGAAAGGACATTGTTTACTTTAAGAAAAAAGGCCTCTAAGCCATTTTACACTGAAATGCTTTGAAACATCTTCCAAACAGGGCTTCAGTGATTTTGTAAAGTAAAGAAAAAGCACATGTACTATCTGTACAAAGAGCTGCAACCTCAAACACCTACCAGAGCTGGCAAATCAGATGGGTAATGATGTCCATGTACTGACTGTTTGTAGAAAGAGCTGCAACCTCAAACACCCACCAAATGCAGGCAAATTAGATGAGTAACAATGTCCATTGTACACTGTATAGTAAGTAAGTTGCCTCATTATATTGCCTGGATGCTGTAGCTTAATTGTCTAAACATTCTGATATTCTAATGCCAGAAGCACTAAAATAAGATATCAGCTATTGGAGTAGGATTTTCCTGCTATTTGAGATACTTTTGAACCATGATATGACTTTTTGAACATTATTATTATTATTATTAAATTGATTATGCATCTACTATGCTCAAGGAAAGTGGTGTGTTAAACGCTGTAAGGAAAGCAAAGACAGCTCTGACATGACTCTTCTTGTCAAAGAATGTATGGTCTTCAGGGTTGAAAAAGAAACACAGTGGCAAGGCCTTTTGCATGTATGCAAAATGGCATATAAATCAAAAGTATCTTCACTGAACTTATCCAATTACTTTCACATAATACAGTATGCAAGTTTTTTGGTGTAGAGTTTCATTCAACAGAGCTGAATAACTAAGCTAGGTTAACTTGCGTAAGTGCCATAAAGCTAAATTATTCAGGTTCTAAATTTATGTACATATTTCTAGCTTCGTGTCTCCAAGTTTATGTGAACAGTTGAAATCAGTAAGTTAAACACAAAGTATAGAGAGGACTCCCTACCACGTGAAAGGTGGAAAGTGCTAGTATTCTGAAGCCCCAACTATTTTTTCCAGGTGGGACAAACTCAATACATATTGCATAAAAATGGCAACAGTAAGGGCTGGGGGAAAGAAACAGGTCCTAAATGGCATTTCCTGGCAGAAAAAAAAATCACAAAGACAGACAAATTTAGAGAACAAAGTATTTAGTAGTATCCCACTTGTAAATGGGACACTTTCTCATTCCATTTGCATTGCACAAATACATCAAGTCTTATTAAGCTAAACTCAAATTCAAGCCCCAAAACTTGCTTCCTTCCTCACTGTGTTCAATTGATTTGTAAAGGAGAGAAATTGCTTCTTTATACTGAATAAAGTAAAAGTTAGGCTTTGGATCATTATTAATGGGCTTAGTGGTATCACTATGTGTTATGGTTTGGGCCTAGATGTCCTGTCAAAGCATCAGGCGGTCATAGGAGCCTTTTTCAGTGGCAGCTGAATTTGGAATGTGTGATGCTGGGATTAAGGGCATGTGATTACTGAACTAGTACACTGATTGTTTTGGCATGGCACTAATCTAGTAGTCTGGATGAGATAAAAGGGGCAGAAAGATGCTATTAAGGTTCCCTGTTGCTTTTCCTACCTTGTAGGCACCATAAACTGTTTCTCCTCTGCAACGTCCCTCTGCCATCTGGAGCCAGCCAATTATGGATTGAAACCTCTACAAGCTGTGAGCTAAGTAAACCCTTTCCCCCTTAATTTTGGGGGTCAGATATTTTGTCTCAGCAATGAGAGAAAAGTAATTAACACTATGCTTTATCGAGATTAAAGAAACTCATTGATTTGCCACAGCCTTGTCTGGACAAACATTATTTTATTATATATTGTAGAGACTAAAGGAGCAGTCTATTTGGTTGAAAATGGCAAGATTAACCTCCTTGAAGCATAAGGCAAAGCTTTCCTTTGGTATCAGACAATGTTCAACAATACAAATAAAACATGTGCCTGTGGGAACTGTTGGTCCTGTGTGTTTCTTCCACCAGAATAGCAAGTCCACGTTGGCAATGATGACCGGAAGCATCAGCCCAAGGAGCTGATAAAACAATTCCTTTGAGTTTGTAACTAGGATGAAGCAAGTTATAATGAACACTTCAATTATAGCTTTCCAATCCCCATCTCACAGTCAGGTAGGCAGACTAAATTCCCGATGATGAATGCATCATAATGTATACCTAAAATGTACCAATATACTTAATGAATAAAAATAATAAATAAAATCATTAAGAAAGATTTAATTCTTGTTTGCGCCATCCATCTCTCCCTCTCTTTCCTGTAGCCTTACAGAAAGATAGAACTATAGACTATTCTCCAAAGCAAGGAATGGGGATAATGGCCTCAGTATGTAATCATCAACCGGATAGTAGCCTTCCTCCTTTCACAGGGACTTTAATCCATATTCACACTCAGTGGTCCCAACAATTGGCATGAGAAGTATGTCTTTATTCCCCTTTTAAGAGAAACATCCCCTTTCCCTACACCCATCATTTTCAGAGTCTAGACATTTGTAGTAAAACTGAAAAATTGCTCTGAAGGATATACTAAGTAGCTCAGTAAAGAATGGAAGAGCAAGTGAATTCCACATATAGGGAAATCCTTCCAAAAAAACATGCATTACATCTAAGCCTCTGTTTTACTTACACCTTACATTCTAGAAATTCACTCCAAGTTGTCACTCCTTCAATTTTTCCACCAAGCTCTCTTTGAATACATTATTCCTGGAGACAGTTTCCATCCATGAATTTCCTGCCTCCAAATCTTTGACAAAACTCACTTTCAAATCCTTTGGAAGATTCTATTTAACTACATTTATGCATTTCCTAATGTATGCTCATATTTTATTGAATATACTCCACTCTTCAGTTACATTTTTATAGCCCTTATTTTAAGTGTTTTTAATAAATATCCACAAGCACTGTCCCTATCACTGTGAGGCATAGTGGCTTTTACATCTCTTTTGACCCTACAATTACTTTTCTTCAACCACCTAACATACGAAATACAATTCTAAATATTTATTAAAATTTATGTGGACTTGGTTTAAAAAAACAATTCAAAGTAGGGCTGGGGATTTAGCTCAGTGGTTCTGCTGCCTGCCTCGCAAGCATAAGGTCCCAAGATCAATCCCTGGTACCAAAAAAGAAAAAAAAAAAGAATTCAAAGAAAATAGTACTGAGTGAAATATAAATTTACTTCCTCCAAGCCCTTAGTGCATTATTCTACCTTCTTAAGAACTGTCCTATGATTCCTTCCAATAGGACCACTTGAAAAAGCAACTCTTATGTTCTTACTATTCTATAAATTATAAATTCTCAGGGATTTATTTAGTAATAAAACATAACTCTTGTTATAAAAAATCATAAAATAAAAAATATTTTTATAAATTGCTTTCTACTATTTTCCATAAAAAGTAAATTATAATTATTTCTCCTAATCTTAAAAGATACATAATTTTGTTATAGAAATTTTAGCCAATACAGAGAAAAAGTAGCTGATGCTACAATCTAAAATAAATTAAGTTTTATTATTTTATTTTTAAACCAAAATGCTATATTATGCACACAGTTTTAACATCTGATTCTAATTTGAATGGCACATACAATAAATATGACTTTTTAGATTCTTGTCAATCTAATATTTTCAGTTTACCAACTGCCAAGATTTTTGAGTTCTAGAGTATGCCTCCCACAAATGTGTCTTAAGTTGCAAAGCTGATTTCATCCTAAATTTGGAAGGATTTTTTAAATTAATAAATAGAAATAGACAATATATATCTTCAAAGCCTCCTAAACTTCAGAAAATGATTTTTCATGAGTTTTTTAATTATTAAAAATGTTTCAGAAAAAGACTCTTATAAACCAAAGATAACAGAAACTAAATAACCAAAATCAAATACCCACTTCCTGAAATACAGAGTATGGGAAGTTCATTTTCCCTCTCACTGAATTAAGTTGGATCCATCTTAAAGATTTTGGAAAAATATCAAGACCTCGTGAGAAAACAAATTTAAGACCTGTGATTCAAGAAGTATACTAAGAATTTGGAGAGACATGCTATTATGTCATGATTACATATTAATTTATAAGTTGAAAGTAACTTTTTCAACAATCAAAAACATGTTTCCCACCAAGGAAATTCACTACCATTAGTAAACTGGTGTCCTTGGTGATGGTAAGGATTCCTTGGTATCTCTTTAAGTAGTGGTGACTTAGAGCTGAGATGTGCGCGCTTCTAGGTAGCATCCTCCTTGTATAAAAGGACGGTATTTCCGGATCTTGAGACATGTTGGTTGAGATGCAGTTTAGGGAATTTTTCAGTTTAGGGTGTGAACATAATAGTTCTAGTAAGAATCAGGGCCGGAATAACCACTAAAATTATTCTGCCAGCAGGGACCACACAGGCCACACCTACAGATTTTGTACTTTTTTTACTGTGTCTCAGTTATTTTGCTGCTGTAGCTGTGCAAATCTGGAGCTTGTTAGAAATGAAGAATTTCAGGCTCACTCTAGATTTACTGAATTAATTAGGTTTTATATTTTGACAAGATCCCAAGGTAAGCCTTAGGAACATGGAGATGATGGAGATGCCCTGGACTATACCATGCCACACATCTTGTAAGTGTCCACAGAACTGAAGGGTGAGTGGAGATCTTGAAGTCATCTCATCCAACCCCTTATCTGATTTTCAAATCTCTTTGTAGACTCTTTGCCAAAAACTCATCCTTGCTGTACCTAGACAGTTTCTAATGCTGGAAAACACACAGTCTCCTAAGGCAGCCCACAATAGAAAAGGGTATTGGATAGAAAACTGTTTGGTATGGTGGAAGGGCAAAGAGGTTGCCCTCCTACAATCTGGGTTCAAAGCCTAGCTCTGCTATTTGCAAACAATGTGCCCTTACCCACAGGACCTTCATCCATAAATAAGGGCAAAGAAAATACTACCAGCTTACATATTGGCCCTAGGCACTGTATGAATTTAAGTACATTTAATGTATCTGATCTAATACCTAAGGCATTGACTCTCTCCAAATTCCTCATCCTCTTCTCAAAATACACTGAAATCAAGGACCCTAATTAATCTACTTATTTTGAAAACATGCTAAGGAGACAAAAAGGAGAAGTGAATCCCTTCTCCACATGTCTTTATATTTTTAAATTATATATTTAAATACAGCACTCCTTCTTCTGGAAAATGAATTTGGAAAATGAATATTTAAAATTGCATGATCAGGGTATTTTTATATAATAGCCTACTTCAGAAGAAGCACATGCTTTCTTTTTCCCCTTTATGTTTGTCCATCAGAGATATACCTAATTCTGTTTAGTTACAAAGTTCAAATTGGCCCTACATTAATACATTCCTTAGAAAAAGTAACGCTCATTTGAGGAAACAGGTAACCAATGTGAAGAGTGATTATAAAATAAATGTATTATGCAAATTCCAGTGAACACTTTATGCACACTGGATAAAGAGTCAAATTAAAGTCTCATAACCCTTGGAAAATTAAAGTTAGCAAGTACAGAGGTTGATTTGCCCTTGAACACAAAAACTGCT
This sequence comes from Heterocephalus glaber, assembly GCF_000247695.1. The sequence goes on along the minus strand of NW_004624788.1, from coordinate 7,384,111 downwards.
AAGGGCAGACATTTCCGCCATCATTTCATAAAACTGAACCATTTCTGAAGGTTTCAGATTAAAATAAGAAATCCCCTAGGAGTCATAAAGATCAGCTATTTTTACAGGAATAATTTGGAGTTGCAATTTTAAAGTGTTATGAGTTGGAAGGAATTGGTGAACTTCTGTGTCACATTTTGAAGAGCTAATATTCCATGTAATCAGCCAGTTGAGAACACCAAAAATTGCATAGGATGAAGGTATGCAGAAGGGGAGAAAGTGGTTTCTTCAGGATAAGCTCAGGAGGGCTGATTTACAGAGCTTTCCCCATAACAACCTGAGAGTGGCACTTATGCCAGAGACCACTATGCTTTTTCGATTTCTCTTCACTCGATGTAATAATGGGACATAATCATCTCCTTCCTATTACACTGTCATGGCCACCTCTTTGCAACTTGCCACCACTGATTCCGCCTCTGGACACCCCTCAGAGAAATAATGGACCATTAAGAAGGATAGTGCAGAGGGTCTGCACAGCATTCAGCTATTGAAGAGCAGTGAAACTGTTACAAGTATTTCATGAAATCAATAAGCAAGCACAGGTGTGAAGAAGGTAGGTTGGAAATGTCATTCTGCCCCCAGTTCTTACACACAGAGATAGGATGTGGCTCCAGCACCAAAAACAGTCTACTCATTTATCAACACCTGGAAATCAATTCCTTTTCATCTTTCATCATTTTGGGGAACCAGGCAGGATATAAATATAAAAATATTGCTATAGATTTGACAAATGCTCAGTGAGGTCCTTGTAAGAATTCAGAGATAGGTGCTGTAGCAGGAGAAAAAGACAAATGAGACAAGCATTGTCCCCTAAAATGATATGGATGTCCAGTGGAGAAACAGTCACCTCCACACATGGCTCTCACTAAAGGCATGAGGCATCGTGCTTGTCACCAAAACCTACAGCGCATGGTAGAACACTTACTTCTGACTGGGTTGGAGACAGTGGAAAAGGTGAATTTGAGATTTAAAATCCTCCTTTTACTTTTTTCACTTATTCTATAACTTTTTAATGAACTTCATTGAAGTGGAAGGTTTTAGGAATGAAATATGAGATTTAGAGTAGGACAGAACACCTTGCTCGACCCGGATTGTGTAGGACTTCTTAATTTTCACACCAAATCTCCTGCTGCTCTCCTCCTCCCTCTTACACTCTGGCTCTGTTGCCTTGAGGCCCTCACAGCAGCTGCTGTTTCAGACTACAGAAGCTGAATTCTTCCTTCCATCGCCACATGCTGTGAGTTTCCTTCTGTGCATGCCACAATATGTGCATCATTTTCTTTGATCATAATATTATTGTGTGTTATCCTTACAGACTAAGGCACTGAAGTAGGAGAGAACAGGATGGATTTTGTTCATAACTGTATTGCTAGGAATTGCTATGCTTTCTGGCTCATACTAGCCAGAAAAATGAGTGAATGAATGAATGACAAACCCTTTGGGGCCAGGGATTTACCTCAGTAGTATTGTGCCTACCTGGTAAATGCAAGGTCCTGAGTTTGATCCGCAGTACCACAAAAAACAAAACAAAACAAAAATACCTTTGCTTTATCTAGTTGCACAGGTAACTTCAGCCATTATATTTTATCATTAAAAAATCATACAACTCTCCTGGACAAACTATTTCTCAGCTCTCTTCTAAAATGGCCTATATAAAATTTAAAGAGCTGAGCACCATCTTGTAAATTTGCAACACCACTCTAAAATCATGACACTGACCTGACCTGTGTTTACGTACTTTGGGGCACAAAAGGGAAAAACATTTAACTTTATGAGAGATACAGAAGTCATTTGATGTAAAAGCCACTCTGATTAAAAAGACAGTACAGTCATGAACTCATAGTAATATTTTGGTCACTATCCATAAATAGAACCCTGGTTCCATGATTATTGTAATAGTCCGGGTGTGCAGTAGTCTACACCATCTAGGTTCCTGTAAGCAGTCAAGGATATCATCTAAGGATGCATTTCTAAGAACCTATCTCTCTGAACAAATCCCTGAGGCATGACTAGGATTATTATCATAATATAGGAGGATTCTTTTTTCTAACTATGTTAATTATGCACTGAATACAAGATGCCAAATGCTCTGATTTTAATGTTTTGCTTTTCTTTGAGCAACTGGAATTTTTGCTATGGGTTTTAAAGTGAGTCTAGCACAATGCGGCTTTCAGTAATTTTTTTCATTTGTTGATATAAAGAACTTTGTATTCAGGGTCTCACCTCAGAAAAAATGGCTGCTCTCATGAAATCAACCAATAACAAATGCTGGCTGGCAGGGCTGTGGGGAAAGAGGAACCCTGCTCCACTGCCCGTGGGAGTGTAGACTGGTGCAACCACTGTGGAAATCAGTATGGAAATACCTCAAAGAACTAAGATTTTAAGTCCCATTTGACCCAGCTATTTCCCTGCTGGGTTTCTTCCCAAAAGAATTAAAAGAATCACACCACAGTGATATATGTGCCCCCATGTTCATAGCAGGGGCTGCTTGTTGCTTGCCTAGTTTATTTTTGACTTAACGAAAGGACTTAGCAACAGTATTTCTCAACAAAAGATGAAGACTATAGGTGATCTGATAGCCCATTCCAAAGGAGAAAAAATTCCATGATCTCAAGGAGGTGCTATTTAGAGAACTCCAGAATTTCATAGTGCAATAGGATAATTGCAAAGGTAGTGAAATTGTTGTTTTCAAGACCCATTGTTAGAAACAAGATCTTGAAAGTGTTTTCAAACACACAAAATTCACATAGTGGCACAGCCAGAAATGTTTTTGTTTCTAACACATATGTACCACATTAATAACTCATTCCTTGTAAGCTCCTAAAAGTTCTTCTTCCCACTATACAGGAAGGTCTTTAAACCTTTTAACAAAGGCTACATAGAAGACAAAAGTTTTGGAACAGGATTTAGTTTCCTTCTCACATGCTGGTGAGGGGAGAATGAATTTCCTTCTTGTTCCTTTTATCTCAGTTTCTTCTGTAGATGAACAGGAAGTTTGAAATTCCCTCTGGGCATGAATGACACAAGGTAACAACAACAACAACAACAACAACAACAAAGATCTGCCTAAGAAAGCTTGCTTTCTGTGTTAAGAAGGAGGAAAGAATGGGAAAAATAGGACTAAAGGAAACTCCTGCTGCCTAAGCACCCTCCTCTAGGAAACAAAGCAGCAAGAGTTCCCATAACATCAGACATGTTGAAATTGATTTTAAAAGATATTCTTTTCCTGGAAATGATAGAAATGACTTGTATCTAGCCTTAAACTATGGCATTATCTTTCCAGAAGCTGACATGCCTAACCTGACACTACTCAGGATGAATTCCCTCTGACACAGTGAGGTTCGGCTGGAGAGTAGCATGCCAGCTCTTCCTCTGGGAATGTTCCCCAAAGGCATTTAAACCTCCTAGTTTGAAGTTAGGAGAATGCTCTAGTATCCAAAATAATCATATCAAAATTTACGTAACTAAGAAACAAAAGCTACACACACTATCCTGGGCACTGTACTAATTTTCTTCATAGTTTTTCTCATTTAAGCCTCACAACACTTCATAAATATTATTGTTCTTATTTTGCATGTTAGATAACCAAGTCTTGGAGCATCAATACGTTCCTATTATAATAGAGATGACTGGCCTAAAACAATGTGAAATTATACAGCTGGGCTTCTGTGCAATACATCTGTCTTTAAACACTGATTTAACTAAATTCAGGAACATTTTTTAAAATCCTACTTTAATTATAATCTTTTGTATCATGTAAACAAATATTTTTTAAAATTATCTGTTGGATCCAGGTATCTAGAAGAGTAACTGAATGTAAGTACTGAGTCAATGAATGCAAATATGATATTAAAATATCCTGTTATTGTGTAATTTTTATTTTGGCTCCTTCCCTTGGTAGATCAAGAACTGTAAGAATTTACATATTGGTACATCTTGGTTGAATAATTATGATGTCCTCACTACCTACAGAACTATCTGGAATGTGACTGTACTCAAGAAATATGGGTTAGGTAAATGAACTAACAGAGCCAGACTGGCCACCAGTCCTCTTGGGTAACTGGCAGTGGCATAAACCTAGAGCTGAGAGTACTAGAATTGTGTTTTATCAGTTAATAGTTGTCTTTCCTCCTCTACATCCTTTAAAGTAATAGAGATAGTCATGGCTCAAATGCATGTAATAACTGCATTGTTTCCTGCAAGCTCCTTGGCTGGAAGGCTGTTGAGAATAGGACAAAAGAAAGATTATGAATGGGAAATGGCAATCTTCTGCAAGAGCCTGCTTTTCTAGCAGTTTATTTGATTATCACTTCATAGTTCACCTGGAGCCTGCTCTTGCACTCTCCTCTGGATCAAAGAGTGAAATCAACATCCCTATAAATCTCTTCTAGTGATTTAACCACCCCCCTCCTCCCCCTCCTCTCTCTTTGTCTCCCTCACACACACCTCCATTCTAGATATTTGTATTTGGTACTGGGGATCAAACTCAGGACCTTGAACTTGCCGGGCAGGCACTGTGCCACTGAGCTACATCCCAGGCCTTCTAGACTTTTCTTCCAGTCATGTCTCCATTTTTCAGTCCTTCAAAGTGATATCTTTAAGATCAAAATACAAAAGAAACTGTTTGCATGGGTTGCTGATATTGTAAGACTGGCTTCCCATGAAGGAATCATATTTTTAACAGGCTATGATTTGGGTTAAAGAAGATTCATTTGGTGTTTTGCTCAAAGCCTGCCTGTACTTATTTATGATGGATAAGCATAAATTTATTTATGATGGATCTGGGAGTTATATCCCCTAACTTCTTTTAATTTTTTTTTGAGACAAAGTCTTGCTAAATTTCCCAGGCAGGCTTAGAACTTGTGAATCTCCTGCTTCAGCCTCCTGGTTAGCTGGTATTACAAGCATGCATCACCACACTCAAAGTTAGATTTCTTAATTTTAAGGCCAGAAACTCTGAAAATTGAGAATTACAGAAAGCTATAGTTTAATAACTGAGTGATGTTCAGGAAGAAAAATGACTTTACATAGGCTTCTTATTGATATCAGTTGACACTACATGATCTTTCTCATGCACCACATCAGTACATTTTATAAGACTATACATTGGTGGGTGTCAGCCTCTTGCCCAATTATATATCAATGTTAGAGAAATAAGTAGAGAACTCTGCTTAACCTCAGGACAGAAGGTTTGGTGTCAAATCCTTATTATTAGCCTCTCTTTTTCTCCATCTCCTGTATGGTCATATGGGAATAATTACATTTCTTATAATTCACAAGGTTGTTGAGGGCCGGGGATTTAGCTCAGTGGTTCTGGTGCCTGCCTCAAAAGCACAAGGTCCCGAGTTTGATCCCCAGTACCAAAAAATAAATAAAAAAACAAACAAGGTTGTTGAAAGATTAAGTGAGATAATATATGTGGTGTGGTTAGCAGAAGCGTCTCCCAACGACCCACTTATTGAAGGCTGTCTACAGCCTGCTGCATTATTAGGTGACAGAAATTTTAAGCTGTGGGATCCAATTGGAGGTCATGGAAAGCATACTGTCAAAAAGATAGGAGTCCGGCTTCTTCTGATCTCTTTTTCACATCCCAGGCTTGGGCAAACTGTTCTGCTATGTGCTCCCGTCATGATGTGCAGTCTCACCACACACTCAAAGTGACAGAGTCGGGTGGGGGATTTAGCTCAGTGGTTTCACCACCTGCTGCGCAGGTGCAAGGACCCGAGTTCAATCCCCAGTACCAAAAAAAAAAAATGTGACAGAGTTAATTAGTCATGGACTTACATTTCTGCGACTGTGAGACAAAATAAATCTTTGTCTTTTTATGTAATCTCAGGTATCATATTACAGTAATAGAAAGCTGATTAACAAAATATATAAATAACTTAAAAATAGTGCCTGGCAAATTGTTAAACACCATACCTATAAAATATAATCAGTGTTATTGTTTTCTATAAGTAAAGAAAGATCTCAAGGTATTTTTTTATTAAACATTTTTAAATTATGTTATCTGTTATAAAAAGGTGTGGCCCTACAGGTCAGCCAGAGGCTTCCTGTGTTGCTTCAAAGGTACGAGGACCAGTATTTGAGAATAATGAACAGACTGCCATGCTTCATTCAATTTATTCTCTTAAAATTCATGAAATCATTTTGATATTCACTTTAAATTTAACCGGGCTACATTTTATTATATTTGCCAACAAAAGCTAATAACATCGTAAAGGGTTCTTATTTCTTTAAACATGACATTCCATATTAAAATATTTTACTTTCATCATCTCATTACAGGGAAAGTATATGTACTCACTAAAACATTTAAAAACATAGCTTAAAATAAAATGACCATCTGTAATTCTAGTCATTGCTAAATTCTTCTTCTTTTCAAATATCCTTTAATTCTATTATATATTTTTGAATACAATTTTTTGGGGTAGTGGCTGTATGTGCTGCATTTATCTGAGGAAAGCTCTTTGTAATCTCACATGAAAAGAAAAATGAATTTAAATTTTATTAGTGATTTTTCACACATTTCAGGAACTTTTGTTCCTTCTTATCACTTTTTGTATATATGTGCTTGGAAACATGCTGTTGACATATGGGTGCATTCCACAGTATTTCTGTTGCTAAGTTACCAAGTATTTCCAAACATTTTTTCATACTTTTTGATAAGTCATATGGTTGCAAAATATAAATGGGCCATAAGAAATCCCATGATTTAGTAGTAATTGAATGGAATGTAACCATTACAGTGGGAAAAACATTGTTTGGCAGAGAAAATGATTATAAAATTCCAGATGGGCTCTTATTTTTGGCATGCAATATTTGTTTGGAAATACAATGTCATCAACTTTCAGAAAGCAGGAAACACCATTTGGTATTTGTACATTTCTGAGAGAGGGTAGTTGGATTTTCCCATTGTCATTTTCACTCATATCAGACAAAATTACCACTCTTTGTTAAATTTAAATAATCATTATGCAGATACACAATAATCTGTGAAAGTGATTTAAAATTGTTTGAAGGCTGGGAAAAGTCAAGGAATAATGAACTAATGCTGTATTGAGATCAGAATACACAAAATAAAATGCCTTTGCCTCTCTGAAAACTTTTCACAGCCAGTAGGCACTTTATAAAGTTTGTTGTGTACTATAGGGAATGGGAAACATAAATACAAACAAATAAAACTGCTACCAGGTTTTGAATGGAAACTCTTGATATAGGTTCAAAACCAGAAAAACATTAGTGTGTGATTATCAAACATATTTAGCCACTGATTCACTGATTTGTTGAACTCATTCATTCATTTATTCATTCAATAAATACCAAAAAGGTGGCTACTTTCACTACATGGATTAATTTTTCTGTGGAATACTAATAAATGTTCTAGAGGGTTCTGTGGATGAGTAAATTTGAAAAATGCTAGAAAAAACACTAATTTTTTAACATTAAGACTTTTCTGCCTGACACCAAAATTTTCATCCTTTCAGACAGGGTGCTTATATATTTGTAAACATTTAAGCAACTTGAAAGTGCCTGGAAAATTGTACCACTGTGCTTGGTTTGTACTTTTTTAGGTAAATCTATATGCTGAAAGGTAGAGCTCAAAAATTTTAACTCAGTTTGCTTAATTATTGCTTAGAATAATAATGATACTATATGAAATTGTATAATGGAACACAATAAAAGCTCTAGCTTAAAAAATGACTTTTCTGAACCTCTAAAATACTAACTTGCATAGCCAACTTTTAATGACAGATAATCTAGGAGATGACTATTTTCATGGTATGATGATAGAAGTGACAGCTAGCATTTACATAGTGGTGTGGACTGATATGAGCTTTGCTGTAGTCAAAACATTTGAACTGAGTCTTTGGAGAGTTTTTATTGTTTTTCTCATTATAAAATCAATGCACAATCATTTAGAAAATACAGAAATGAATAAAGATGAAAAATAAAAATTATGTATAAGGACATTCACCAGAGATTACCACTATTAACAATTTCTTTTTTAATTTCCTGATTTATCTGACATCCATGCTCCTTTTTTAATGGTCTCTCTGTAGAGATATGATATGTAAAGAACATGATATATAAAGTCTGACATGGTGATTTATCCATGCAATATTGTGCTACCAAGATTTTTCTGCAAAACTAAATAATCTTCAAAAGTATTTTTCATTTACTATAATTATGTAACCTTTCTATTGCAGTGGAACAATTTTCCCTACTCTAAAAAAATATTTCTTTTCAAATAAAACAATGGTTATCTCTCTTGCTTCCCAAAGCAGTTGCGACAACATCACCTGAGAACCTCCTGGAAATGCAAACTATTAGGACCTTTTCTAGACATTCTGAATGAGAAACTCCAAAGGCACAGCCTGGCATATACATGTAAAATTTATTATCTTTCATGAAATCTTTGTTTGTAACCATGATGGTGAATTACTGTGAATTCTATCCATTTTAGGTTCTAAGTTGGCACTGTAGTATTTTCAACATCTAACACAGGGCTAGAACTTTACAAAGAGCTTAATATTTATTGAGAAAGTTTCTCTAAATTAGCTTCATCATCCTTTGAAATCTAGTGTTGCAGATGAATCTAGTAGAGTCAAATTATCAATTGTTTATAGCTCATCTATTTTTCTTCCAAGGTGGTTATCAGGGTTTTTTCATATAATTTAAAAACATTATTAGGATATGTGACTGTCTTTTAAATAATTTCCCCTGAATCACATCCAGTCTCTGTAATCTGCATTTCTTTTTTTCATCCTTTCCTCTCAGTTCTCCTGATGTGGACAGGTTTTGTCAGTTGCACTGTCTTAGCTACTACTTCTGTGCCAGCTGATTTTCTTCTAGAAATGTATAATTCTTAGTTTGTATTGCCTTCATTTGTCCTGTATATCTCGCAACACATTTTCCTGTTCTTCCATGTGCTATGGTGGGACATATGCATGTGTTGGAAGGGTCGACTTGAAAGTCATTTGAATTCCAAAGTTGTTATTCTGGACCCCTTGTGCACCTTCTTCATCTTGCCGAGGGCTCCCATTCCATCCCAGCTTGGTGCCATGGCCTCATATCCTGTCCTCTTTTCATCTCATCCTGTTGTCCCTTCATCTCAGCTTGTTCTAGTTTGTGGCTTTCTTTTCCTGTTTGCCAAAAGCAATGTCTTCTTAAATCAGATTAAGGATGATAAACAGCCTTCTGAATATTCTCTGGTTCCTGTTATAAATAACGTTCAGAGGTTTACTCTTCCTCTTGTCTTCAGGATGTTGTTTCTTTTCATTTTTGCTCCTGGTTTTTTTTTATATGTTATATGCTTTTTATCCCTTTATCCAAAATTAGAAGAAAATAACTCAGACTTGGTGGTAATAGAGTTGGCGAGTTTTCTTTGGCTCACTATTATTCTATAAATTTCTGGATTAAAATCCCAATCCCATCTGTAAGTGAGCAGCAGCTAGATCACGTGCAAGGTCTAAGAGTCACTGTGTGGCTATCTCAGACAGGGGTTTGCTCTTCTGTCACCCCTTCTGTGCATCTGTCTGCAAATACCAGGTCCCAGCAAACTTTTCTCCTAGTTCTCTGTTTCTATTTTCCTAACTGAGCTTCTTAATTGTAAGAACTAGACCAGCAGTTACCGCTTGGTTTCAGCAGCTTTGAAACTACATCTTGGAATTGCACTCACTGCATGACTATAAATATAATGAGGCTGGTAGAGGTAGTTACAGGGCCGTGGCGCCAGTAAAACACAACATGCACAGGCAGCCCAGTTGTTTTATTGCTATGAATCTTAGTTACTGGATCTGTGTCATTTTAGGTTTGGGGGGAATGTTCTGTTTTGTGGTATTTATCACTCTGAGGGTATATTTACACAGCTTAGAAGGTTTACTAGCTCAAAATATATCTTTAAAATGTGCCAAACAGGAAAGATACTTTAAAGAAAAGGGCAGTCTGAAGCACTTCTAGAAGCACACTCTAGGACAAGGAATTCTATGAAAGGTGTTTTTTTAAGGAAATGGTCTCAGCCTATTTGGGAATACAAAGCATACAGAGCAGAAGTACTTCAGACTTGACTTGACTTCAGACAAAGTATCACAAAAGTGGCTTCAGCCAAACCTCCCAAGTGTAAGTCACATCTAGGGCATTGTCACACCCTGAGCAAGGGAGCTAGGCTTTCATATTCAGGCAGTAAGCATTTCCTGGGTATGAGCCACTGCTGGGGAAGAGGCAGTAAACTTCCTGGCATTTTTGGCTCTGAGCACTTGTCAGGAAAGCAGTTCTAGTAGCCTGAGAACCACACCCAGAAGAAAAGTCACAAATGCTAACAGTTGGCCCACTCAGTTCTTGTGAAGGACACACAGATCAGATAAAAGTAATTCAGGAGGAAATGAGCAGACCTCTGCGAGTGTCCCTTCTAAAAGCCTTGCCTATTAGGGTCCACACTTCTGTCTCTAATCAGCCTCCCCAAGAGGCATGAAAAAACTAACCACACCAAATGAAAGGTGATTCTTGCCTAATCCCATCAGGTGAGCTATATTCATTAAAATGTGATGTTGAGACACTAACGTGTCATCTCCAAGCAAAAGATATTTTACCATTTCATAAGCTTATTTTGTAAGTTTATTGTGGCTGGCAGACTATTTATGATTGTGGCAGAATAATAAAGTACATAATTTGCAATCTTTAATGTAGCTAATCACTTTCAGCCTGTCCTCAAATTAAAACACATTTTCACAAATAATATATTTTCAATGCAATATGGTTTTATCTTGTATTTTATCAAGCACTTGATTAAGCTATAATAGGAAATATTTAAGAATGAATTGGTATCATTACATTCTTTCTGAAAAAGGCTTTAAAAATATGTCATGTACATGTATCACCTACTCAGGATGAATGTATTCATTATGTACCACCAACATGTACTAATAGAAAAAAATCACAAAGAAGGCCAAATACTTTAACAAAATACGTCTTCTATTTTTAAAAATGTGGTTTTGTTTGTCTTTTTGTTTGTTTAAGCAACTGTTGGTTCATAAACCTGAAGCCTCCAGTGAAGGAGCAAAATTTCCAGTGTATGACTGAAAGAGAATAAGGTTGAGAACAACCAGAGAGGGGAGGGAAAGGGGAAAATAAATTCCACTTTATGAGTCTTAAAAGGCAGAATGGAATCTCAAGGCCCTTGATATCTCACAGAACCAGGAATGTAAACCCAGCAAGCAAACATAAACAGTTCAAGGTGTTCTAATTCTTCCTGATCTCAGGCAGCCAGGGTACATGGTTTCATAGTAATCCATTTGGGTTTGGATTGTCAGTTTTAGACATTGCTTCTCTACCTGGAGATAAAAGTAAAGACATAAATGAAGAGAGCTAATCCTTTGAAGAGAGGGGTTGAGATGAAAGGTCATTTAGAGAGTCTGTATAGCCTCTTTTGTAGATTGTCCTTTGGTGAAGAAGTACAGTGTTCTATTCACATTTCTAAGGCATAAGCCTGTAATCACCAAATGTATACCCTAAACACAGCAAGCCTGATAACTCAAGGGCAAAGACTGAGGTGAACCCAGTTCTGATTACCCCATCCAGCACCAAGTAGGCTCTCAATACTTACTTGTCTTATTGAACAAATGAATAAATTTAAATGGATCTTGATATTTATCTTAATAGCCCAAGGGCCTAATATCCTGTTAACAAGATGATGTACTAATGAATTCAGAGTGAATGAAGAACAAAAAGAAATAATAATGAGAGGATAAGTTAGTAAAATTTCCTTGAATGACAGCAATAGCTTTCTAACTGGGATTTGATCCTCCTATCTCCTTAGCCAACACAAACTTTATATTAATGCCACCAACTTTCCTGAAGCTCTAACCTAATCATGTCACTCCTCAGCTCAAAGCTATCTTTTTTATTTACAGAGGAATCCACTTTTTTAATATAGAGTTCAAGTTCCTGGAATACATGATTCTAAATTATCTTTTCCATCACCTTTTCATCTCCCAAAAGCCATCCATGCCAGATGACTCATATTTCCCTATTTCTGTATCCTACTTCAAATCCCATTTTCTTTTGTCTAAAAATTCCCCAATCATCTGTTTCCCTTTTCCAAATTTACTCGCTCCACAAAATCTACCTTAAAATGTTCCTCCTGTATGAAGACTCTCTGTCCTATATAACAGGAATGTCCCCCACCCCAGATCCCCTATAACACTAGCCATGTTTTATTGTGTGCTTACCTATATAGTACTTTGCCACATTTTCATTCCAAAGTACTTTTGAGGTGCAGGCTCAGTATAATGTTATATCTGCCTCTTACTCTTGCACATACTACGGCTGACTGCTACTGTTTATAAATTTGAACTGATCTGCTGAGTTCTGAATTTTATAATTCACAGTATGATTTCATAGGGAAACCCTGGAGCAAATCTGAAAGTCAGTTCACCTGCAAATCTTTGCTTCATACTATGATCCCAGGAAACTTGGACTAAGACAGCATTTTTAATTGAATGTACTAGAAATCTAGAGAGTTAGAAATAATAAGATACAGGAAAATTTATTTGTCAGATATACTTAGTAACCAGGCAATAAAAGAAATATTCTTCCACATTTTCTAAGAACTTATGGGCATGATATTTCACAGATATTAATACATTTTATGTGTATGACAACCCTCTGAGACAGATAAAATTTACATCAGCCCTATTTTTGGATGAAAAACTGAGCCTTAGAGGAATAAATGAACTTATCCACGATTTCACAGCTAGTTAGTGGTAGAGAAAGATTTGGAACTTAAGGGCTTATAACTTTTACCACTTACTATCTCTCTATAGAGCACAAAACACCAAGACAAAAAATATGCAGACAGAACATATGTATTTTGCATTTCGATTTGGAGTTTTGACCTCCTAGGAATTAACAAAATCCTCTGGTTCTGAGGTGTTGAGAATTGAGATTAATATATTTTTTTCTGTTCTTTTCTTTAGTCAATAGTCAATAAAAGTCATAAGGAAAGAAACCTTCAAAGAAAAGCCATCTGAATAACACTACTGCTCTTCACTTTTTGCTCAGCGAGATGACTGATGTGTTTTATTACCAATTAACTTTATTTTCAGTGTGCTTTAAAGAGAAATAAAACACCTACTCTACCCACCTCTGGGATTGCAGAAATCAAATGAAAGGAAGACAAGGCCATTTTCAGAGTCATGCTGCAGGGAAGATTCTGGAGTACGAGGCGCTTTCATTAAAGGTATGCATTTTTTAATCCATACCCTGACTATGGATGAACAGTTCAGAGAAGGGGAGTGTGGCAATTTAGATCTTAGAGAAAACATTATGAGACTTTGAAGGATAATGACAGCTTCCACAAAGATCGGGAATGTGCAACATTGAAATAACAATCCTGAGTACCAAAATACATCTTTCTCATGATGTTCTGAGGAATGTTGCTCACCAACTCCAACAAAAGTAAACACTTATTTTACCCCCAAAGCCATGATGTGCTGCATTGAGGTTTTCAACTGCAATCTCAGTATTCAGAACATCATCAATGAGCTTGAAATGTATCCTGAATGTATTTGTCATTCAACACTAGAAGCAAATGAGTCAGGCAGTGTTTCATCTTTTTAACCATTTATGGCCTTGAGCAAGTTTTATCTGTGGATATTGGAATCATAGCTCATTAACCTGAACATGAGGGGCAGCAGACCCTGAGTATACAGGAATGAGTGGAACTAAAGCTTTCCAATTTTTCCAGGAGAAAAGAACCTATGTTCATATGTTGAACTCAAGATATCTGTGATGCGAATTCCTTTTAGTTCTCTTGAAATACGGAATGTTCCCAGACAAAGAAATAGATTCGGATACTTCTTTATATTTAAATTGTTGGGTTACTTTTACAATTTTTGTCAAAGTAAAGTGCTTTATGTTTTCTCAATATCTCTATATTAATGCTCTTTTGTTTCTATATTTCCTACAAAAACTCACTACTTATGAATTACTGAATTTACAACAAATGAGCATGAAAAATCTTAACTATGATTCAATCTGATTCTTTTCTTTACCTCCATAATATCTTCATAGTTGTTACAGCACCTATCCAAAACTTTAAGGAACTTCAAGTTTTTGTTAATCTGACAAGATGTATTCTTGTTCTATGTCAGGAAACATAAGCCAATTTGAGGATTTACCACCTAATTTTATTAGATATTGTCACTATCTTGACACATTTACCTATAATACATAATCCTTTCACCCAGTTTTCTGATCATCTTCATAGGATATCATGTGTTAAACTAAAATTAAATCACATTTTTAATAGAGTGAGAAAAGAGATGATAGACAAATCTCAAAAGATTTACATGAATATAACAGAGACCTTAGTGGTCACCAATTGTCCATGGTCTGTCCTCATTTCCCAGTCCTTAGTGCAGTTAGGCTGAGGCCACTGAAATAATTCTGTCAAAGAGACAAAGAACAGAAGGATAGGTGCTCCTTCCAGAGCAAGAAAGCCAAAGTACCAGTGATATCCTCCATTTCTCCCTTCTCCCCGAAAACTAACCCTAGAAGGCACTTGCTGAGATGTGCAGGATTGCCATACAAAAGATTCTCACTTAAACTGAAAATTTACATACAGCAGCAACAAATAGTGTAACCATGTCCCAAATATCGCACCAAACATGTTTACACTAAAATTATTACACAAAATTATGCTATTAACTCATGATGTCCTATACTATGTACTAGTATGTCGTTTACAGTATATGCTAAATTAGCATATATTTCCACTATATACTGAAAACTCATTATAGTATTATACTGATTTTTCTAAAATTTTGAACTTCAAATAAACATTAAACACTTTAACATAACTTGGTCCAAATATTGCATGTGATATATTTACACTAATAATATGTGTCTACTTGGCATTTAAATTCAATTGAGTACCCTACATTATAATTTTTAAGTATATGAAACCCTATGATGTGTGACATCTCAGGGTGAAAGCACCTCAGTCTCTGATTTACCAGATGAAAGAGGCTACTGATTCGCACACACGAGACCTTGGTTTGGTGACAAAGAAATGTTCTGTTAGCCTAACCTCATTAGGATTTCTGAAATGTTGCTCTGCAGAGACTATACAATACTGACTCATAAAGCAATAGTGGAATACAAAGTTGAAAAGAAGGAGTGAGAGGAAATATTTGAGAGCTTTACTTGACAGAATAGATATTGTGATTTTATTCTGTGATAATGGGGAAAGAGTACATGTTGGGGGATGGGAACTCATACCACAGGAACTGATTGATTTTATGTTTGTTTGCTGGTTTTTGTTTTTCTTTAATGCCAAGGTATAACATAGCAAGGGCAAACAAAGAATTAATAATAGGACAAATAAGGAGGATCTGATATGGCCTGTCACGAAACTGGTTTGTTGGGTTAGACACAAGATTTTATGACATGTTGTGGTTTGCATTTGGAATATTCCCACAAAGCCTCATGTGCCCAGAGGCTGGGTTTGGGAAAGTGATTGGTTATGGGGGGGGGGGGGCTACAGCTGACTTCTTGTTGGGAGGTGGCCTGCCCTGAAGAGGCAGATACTGGACGTGACCTGGAAGGGTGTGTCTCACTCCCCTGCTCCTCCCTGCCCTCTCTGCTCCTTGGCAGCCATGATGTGAGTGGCTTATCCTCCACTGTGCCCCCTGCCGCACCATTTTCTTCCTTGGAGGCAACATCCATGGACTGTAACCACGAGCCCAAATACACCAGTCTTTCTTTAAGTTGTGAGTGTTGGATATTTTGTCCCAGTGACAAGAAATGAAAAAATAAACTATCTTAATTATAAGAGCCAAGATTATTATTGTTTTTAATTTTGTGACCTGCCACAGGTGCCAGGCTTATTAAACATTTGAGACTTTCCTGCCAACTTGAAATCTTCTTCCTGCTAATGTTTTTAAATTTATTCCACATGTATTTCTTTCCTTTGCATTTTCTTTGAGCCCAAAGAGACCAGGAATAGAGGGTATAAAGTAGTCTTTTTCTCCAATTCTCTTTCTGTGAAACAGGAGCTATACATTCTTTATCCTTCAACAAAACCCAGATTTCATCGTAATTCACTAAGTAAGTTCAAATACTAGCAGTGGAAAATGAAAAATTAGGGAAAAATTGGGAGAAAGAGACTGTAAAGGGGAGGAAAGGAAAGCAAGAAAGCCACACAGATGATAAAAATATAGATGAGGGAAAGGTGGAAAGAAAACAAATTAGAGATCAAAAGAAGAATTGGGGCCTATGTACATACTTTAGTGTTCCTGATTGTTCATTTTTGATTTTTTATTCAGTAGAAAAAAGCTGCTCAAATTTGATATGATTTTTACTCTCTTTGAACAGTTTTTAAGTATGAATGTTAGGTGTGCCATGAAAATAATGACATGCATCAGTCAAGATTCGACATCCCAGTAATTATCAACCATTATACAGTTTGGCGCATTGTCCCTTCTACAGTGTTGTTGATAGAAACACTGGATAAAGAGTAAGTTTTATAAGTAAAGAGGATTTCCTCTTTAAGAAATTCATATAGAATAGATAAATATTGATAACTAGAGAGAAATTACCTGTATTGAGAAGCTTACAACTCTAATATTAGAGAGATGTTCTGGATAACAATAGATTATATTTGACAATGAGATTATAGTGATCTGGTTGGTTTTGTGATTTGATGTCATTTTTCTTATAAAGTTTTCATAAACTTTACAAAAATTTCTTTTCTTCATTAATTTCTTATGGATGGATTTCTTTCCAAAGATAAATTTTAGTCTATAAATGAGCTTACCAAGCAACCATGAGTTAAACATGACTCTAGTCTACTACTAAAAAGTCTATACAATCCACTTTTTGAAAGAACTTGGACTCAAAGAAATGGCAAGAGGTTTCTTAAAAGTGCCTAATGATCTTGGTACTGTGTTTATTTGAACTTTGGAAATTTTGTGCTTTATAACTACAACCAGTGAAATCCTTGAATAAAAGAAAGCTACCTCTGCAATAATGAAAAATTTAGGTACAGATAATACCATCATTGGTTTTTCAGGTCTATATTTTTTTTGCTTTTCCTTTTCTTTGATAATGGAAATTATAATAATGAGGAATAATTTTGGTTATTTTCTTGTAAGTGGTCCAATTGTGTTTTGGGAGAAGAACCTTAGAAAAAATATAAATTAAAACAATGCTGAAATTCCACTTTACTCCACCAAGAATAGTTATCATCAAGAACTCAAAAAATAACAAATACTGGCAAGGTTGTGGAGAAAAAGTATTCTTTCTATATTGTTGGGGATGTAAATTAGTAAAATCATTAGGGAAATAAGTATGGAGATTCCTCAAGAGATAAAAGTAAAAACTATATTTGACCTAGCTATACCTCTTCTGAATATCCTCTCCAAATAGTTGAAGATATTGTATTACATGAATGCATGCAAACTCTTGTTTATAGCAGCATGACTCCCAATAGCTAAATCTTGAAAGTAGCCTACAGTCTCAAAAATAGATGAATGGATAAAAAAAATAGTGGTATATAAACACAATAGAATACTGCTCAGCCATAAATAAGAATAAATTTCAGTCATTTATAGGATAATGCATGCACCTTGAGATCATAAGGCTAAAGGAAAAAGAATCAGACACAGATAGTTGAGAAACCAAAAATATTAATAATTTAAAGAGCAAAATAAAGGAAAGATAATAGGAAACAGTGAGGCATATTCTGTGGAGAAGGGAGAGGGATCTGAGATGGAGGAACTAAAAGGCAGGGAAGGAAAGAAGAAAATTAAAATGTGATATGCATACTTATCAATTCCCCAAAATGAATGTCACTATTATGCATTGCAAACATATACTAATAAAAAAGAGACTAAAAACAGAAAGAAAGAGAGAGCAGGAATTTGCTATGTACATTGTTTTGTTGAATGGTGTAATGAAAATTGCCACTCACAATAGCTTTTTGACTTTCAATGACATTTACAATAAAGGGTAAATTCTACAAAAATTTAAAGCGTCCAGACTAATAACGATAAAAGTCAGTCAAGGTTTTAAATCTAAATACAGTAAAATTTGTTGTTACTCAGAGATATTTTATAAGACTTCTAGGTGAGTTAGTGCCTTCAGGGATTTCTGATTCATATAGGAAAAAGAAGTCAGTCTCCTGGGAGACTTTCAGTTCCAAGGTCCAAAAAGCCAAATGCAAAGAGACATCCATTGCCTTGTTCCTAAGCAAAACACTGCCAAATCCCAAGACAAAGAACCTCTTGACTAGCAAAACAGCACCCACTTGCAAAGAATCACCATCGAGATACCTGTCCCAACAAAAATTCATACTTTGTCAAAACTGTAGCTCAGGTTTTTCAAAGAACATTTTTTCCTTACTGAATTGGAATAAAATTTAAAGTTTCTTTTGAAGAAAGCATATCAGGTATTTTTGTTTGTATTAGATGCACGTGGAAGTTGTACAGCATGAACTTTCTTGTTGCTTACTGACTCTGTAGCACTTTTCATACACACCAAACTCATGAGCATCAAACAGTAATTGATGCTGCCTAGCAAGGCAGTAAGGTGGTGGACTGAAATGATTCTATCACAACCTATCTGGGTTTGAATTCTAACTCCACTACATATCGGTCATGTATCCTTGTATCCTTTAACTTCCCTGTACCTCATTCTCATCTGCAAAATGAACAGTAATGAAAAATAAACATTTTTACCATCTAGGATTGTCATGAAGTTAATTGTCACATACCTGCTTTTCTATCAGTAACAGAACACATACACAACACCGGTTCCATAAAGATCATATGGCCTAGTGACGTAGCTAAATTTGTATAGCTATGATATTCAGACAATAATGAAATTACCTAATTTTACATTTCTCTGAATTATTAAGAGAATCCTCACTATTAGACACTTTGTTAAATGACTATATATACATATATATACACCTTACCAGATTGTGCCAACAAAATATTAATTACTAAATAAAATATTTATTAAAAATTGTTATGTGTGTTAATTTATTGTCATTATGTAGTTTATTCTGGTAAAACTTTTTAATGATTGGGAACAAATTTTTCTTTAGGAAAACTAACATTAAGGGCAGACTTCAAAAAAGGTACTAAAGAAGAGTTCAGATTGAGAGCATCATTGTATGAACTTTGTGTGAACAGAAATACTAGAGATGGTTACAGACTGGGGGTTCGGACAACCTTGCAAGCTTCCTCTACTTCCTTGAAGAGCTAACTGAAACCCTAACACTTGGTACAGTAACAGATATCAAATTTGTGAAATACATCCTCTTCTGAGAAAGACCAGCAAACACCTCCACTGGCAGTGGCCACAATAGGGAAAAGAGACAAGAGGAGTTCCTTTGCTTTCTTTTTTCAGACAGGCTGAGAGGAGCCAGAATTGTAATGTTAAATATAGCACCATTCTTGCTTTGTAGGTGAGTTAGCATGGCTCTCTTAAAATCAAAGCTGACATGCCTGATTCTCTGAGATTCTGAGAGTCTGAATCCCTCTGGTAAAAACTGAATTAGCAGCGTGTAAGAGTATTTATAGGTCTATGAGCTATTTTAAGATTTTATTGAAAGTATCTGCATCATCACAATTGGATAATCTCTGTTGTGTTACACAATTTTTTCCCCTGAAGTGACTTTTGCTGTTTCTTATTCTGCTAACAAAAACAATAGATTATTTGCAAAACCACCACTACACAGTACTGTGAAAATAGAATTACTTTTATATTACAATCTAGAGATAATTATCAAACCATAGTAATATCATAATGAATGGTTTATAGTTTGTCTATTAATTATACACTGTGGATATTATAGCATGTTAGTACATCTAAATAAATGACATCATTTTAGTGGATATATAGTATCTCAATGTCTAAATAAATCATACTATGCATATACTTTATTTCTTATTGAAAGTCCTGTAGTTTGCTTTCCTTTTGTTAATATCATAGATAATGTTATAATAAGTATCCCTCTAGATAATAGCTTTACACATTTTTCTAAATATTCCCTTTTGGATAAATTGCTAAAAATAAGATTTCACTGTCAAAAATTAGGGATTTTCATAAGTCTTTTGAGATAGCTTTTTATGGCCCACACAGAGGTCGGTACCAGATTCACCTGAAAGTACAATTTGGGGTTGGCACAGTAGAGGCATGGGCCAAATCCAGTCCACTGCCTGTCTTTGTAAATTGCTTTTTAAAAGTTGGAATACAACCATACCATTTTTCTAAATGTTGCTAATGGCTGCTTTTTTGCTTCAGTGTAGAGTTTCAACAGAGAGAGTAAGATATGCAAAAGTGAAACATTTACTATCTGACCCTTTACAGACAATGTACCATTCTTCTGTCATAATGATCTATCATCAAACACACACACACACACACACACACACACACATATGAATTTTATTTTTTTCTAATCTAAGAATATGCTCCACAGTGAAGTTCTTAGTAATTGAAGTGCACTAGAAATCCTATGAGAAATAATAAAAACTTAGCCTTACTTCTTTATGTCACAGAAAGATAATTGAAATCCAGAGAAAATGATTGAAGAACATTATTACTGCTGCAATCAATTTGGGTCCTTGGACCTTAGTTTAGTGTTCTTTCTGCTATAGCCAAATGTTTCTGTGGAGAAACTTTCTGATAGGAAAAATAAACAGATGAGGCTTTTGGCTGACATCTTATCTGCTACAAATCAGCTCTATAGGATTTCTCAAGAGAGCACTGACCAACTCAATTTCATCATCAGTGAAAAAAAATCGAACAAAATGAAAATGAATTCACAAATGATACCTGAGATTTTATCCCCCCACCCCCAGTTTTCTTCTATTGTCTTTCTTCTTATTATTCTACTCATTCTTTTTGTGAAATTAAACACTGGAAAAAATAAAATAAAATAAAATTAGTCCTGTATAAAACCTTTAACCTCCTATCTTACAATCTGATTGCAATATTAAGACTATAAGACAGACTATTAACACAGAATTTGATCAATTTTCTCTTCTTTCTGTGCTACAGTACTATTAGAAACTTGGTTGATAATTCTCTTACAAAAATTGTTTTACTGTTAAAGTACTCACTCTATAATTACCATCAAGATAAACATCAATGAAATGATGAAGAGCTGACACCAATATCCACCTAACACCTTTATTGTCCCAATAGTTATATCCAAATTATCCCAGTAATTGCATATATTTTCTAATAAAACGATATTACTATTCTCAAAAATAGACAAGATTTTCACAAAACCCCAAATAGTCTATTTTATAATTCTTTCAAAATCAGATTACAGAATGCATCTTAAGCAACACATTGCAACATTTTCTCTGCCAAGGTAGACTATTAAGTGATTTGGGCTCCTTTCATTTATCTGTAAATGTGAGTTGCCAAATCACCTCTGATTTTTTTTTCTAAAACATTTTTCCAAAACAGGGAGAATTGTGGGTTTTGTGGGTCTTTTTTTTTTCTTCATATTTACTTTTTCTGGTTTTAATTCCAGTTGAGTTCAAAAAATGTAAACCTTTATTTGGTGTGTTTCACAGGACTAGAGCTTACCTTCTGATAGCAACACACAGTCCTGACCATAAACTTGGCAATCAGGCCTCTTAGAGGACCAGGAGATACATGGCTTTCAGAGTTGCTTCCCTTGTCCACGTGTGGTGGCCTCTTTCCTCTGCCTACTTTCTAAAACCTCTCCCTCTCTCAAAGAGGTGACAGTATGCAAAAGATTCCTTCCCACTGTGAGCATATGGATGTCTTATTACTTCTCTTAAACTTCAATCATTTAAAAATATTTCTATTGCTTCTGAAAGCTCTTATGGACTATTAAATTTTCCTTTTACTAGAGATGGGAGACAGTGTTTTATAGATTACTTGAGAGATTCTCTGATCTTTTTACAAAAAGCAAGAAAAGAAGCTAGTCTCTGACATAAATGCCCCTGGGTCATGGTAAAAGAAAAAAAATTCAAACTTTACAGCTGTCAGCTAACCTAGAAACAGCTCAACATTTATTAGAAATAACATAGTATTCAACAGGGAAAAAACTGTCACTTCCCTTGCTATTTAAAAATTTGGATGTTAATTTTTTATTTTGGGCAAAAAATACCACTTTATTGTTAAAATAAGAGACAGGAAAAGAAAAGTAAATGTGTCCCTATGAAAAGACCTCACTTTATATTGTATTTTACCTAAAAAGAAGATTTTTTTTTAATTTTCTGACATATTATTAACCTCCTTTAATAATCATTCATTATTTACTCAACAAATATGAAAGCATGTTACAGATTCTGTGAAACACAGCATCTGAACCAGACAGAAGTCTTTATCCTCATGGAACTTACATATTACAAGAAAGCCAAACAATTGATAAAGTAAATAAGAAAACATGTTTGTTATCATTTTCAAAAAGCCAGAAATGGAACAAGCTTGCAAATTTTAGCTGGTATGGCCTGGGAAGTCTTCATTGTGAGCAACTCTTTTGAAGAACTGCATAGAAGAATGAGGAGCAAACATAAACCCAGAGGAAGAGTATCTTGATAGATCAAACAGAAAATCCAAAGGTGTGGCAGTAAATGGTTAGAGTAGGTGAGGGGAAGATAAAGAGAGAAGGTCAGGGGACAGGATGGGATAATTGACAGAAGGCTTTGTAAGTCATTGGAAAGGCCTTCCTTTTCATCTTGTGTGAGATAGGAAGTCACTGGAGCAGTTCTAAGGGATGTCACAACCCATCTTACATTTCAGCAGGATCTCTTAGCTTACCAGTTGTGCTAACAAAAACAATGGAACAAGAGAAGACAAAGTGAGGGACCAAGTTAAGAGGCAGTTGCCATGTCCCAGTGGGAGACCCTCCTGCTTGGAGCAGGGAGTGGCTGTGGAGGCACTAAAATGAGGTGCCAAGATGAGGTGGGTCTCCTTTCTATTTTGAGATGAAGGCCAGCAACCTTTGGTGAAGTTCTGCACTGTGCAGGGAAGGGCAAGGATGATAGAAAGAGATCAGTTGAGGGAGACACTTTGGGCCTGAGCAATAAGAAGATCCATTTGTTAAGATAGGAAAGCTTGCAAGAGAAGCAGATTGTGGAAGAAAAACCAGGAACATGGTTTGGGAAGGAGAATCAGGAGTTTGGTTTGGGCTTATTAGAAAGGACTGCTGACCATCTAAGTGGAATTGTTCACGGGCCGGTGGGTGTTAGCTGGGCTGCATTTCTGGGGAAATGTCTAAAGTCTAAATATAGCTTTTGGCATTTTTCCATATATAGATAGTGTTGACATTCATATTTTAAATTTATTTAGTTCTTAACAGTGCATAATTTTCGCCTACCCACCGAAAGCAAGTTTGGGCGACATCAGGTTATGCCACATTTATGTTCCTGCAGGTCACACAATGGTGATTCTTTATTCTATTTCTCAGCTTATTTTCTTGAGCTCACATACAAGTATAAGCACTTGAGTGAAGATTGCTAGCATTTTCTAGAGAGTAGTAATAATTTTGGAGAGTAGAAAAATAATTCTTAGAAATGTCATAGAATGTGAAGAAATCATTCCCTATGTTAATTTGAGATGAGTTCAGGCTGCATCTTTACTCCATATGAAACAAATAATATAGAGATCGGTTGTGGCCCCCAGACATCAATCCAGGCCCAAGGCTGAGGCGCTGCTTAGAGTACTGGGATAAGGAGGAAGTCCACTTGCACTCCCTTTACCTAAGTGAAGCAAATTGCATATCATCCAGTCCTCAGTTTGTCATCTGTCAAATGGGAATTATAACGGTACTCATGTCAAATGGCTGCTTTAGTCATATGCTGTGATTATGTTTACAAAGCCTGATCTCAGATCTGAGCATAGAATAGAAGCACAAAAATGTTAGATTGTATAAAACTAGTAGAATCACACTAGACGTGACTGTTGCAAACATAAGAAATAGGAAGTATTATTATTAACTATTGCTTGTTAATGAATGCCTGTCATGAAGAATACAGCAGAGTCAAATGATAGGAGTAAATTAACTCTCTCCCTGAAAATTTCAATAAAACTAATATATAAACACATTTTAAAATGAAAAAAATTCTGTTGTTACATATATTAAGAAAATATAAAGTGTATTACATGTTACATCCTTACAATTTGTCACATCAAAAATTCTTACTGCTGTTTTGGGCTAAGGAAGAGATGGGATTTATAATATATGAGGAAGTGTAGTCTGCGGACAAAGAAAGATTTATTTCTAAAAGAAATATTAAAAGATATTTTAGTTAAAATGAAAAATAAAACAGATATTTAGTACTTAATTTAAAACACTTTAGGGGTCGTTTTAAACTACATTTTCCTCTTCCTGTGAATGACACCCAGAGAAAAAAGCACAGAATGTTCCCAGAGGCAGGTAGGTGAGGCCTAAAGAAAAATGCTTGAATCATGGCTGTAGTGAGCTTTGAGTCAAACCTACAGGCAAGAAGATGAAAGTTTCGTTCCCTCAAGCTATTTAGGAAATAACTATTATCTCTCATGAATGACCCAATGTAAACTTAATTTTTAAAAAGGTACAGTTCTCTATTAGCAAATACTCAAATACTCCAAAATTCTAATGCTGCTCAACTTTGCACATGTGTAGCATGTCTGATGTCTTGGCAGTCTTTAATGATGTCTAGAGACATCAGAATTACAATTAAACCAAAAGGAGCTGCAAAAAACTACAAGAAAAGTCACAGTGTTCATACATAAAAACTCAGGTACTTGATATTTTGATGGCCAAATTCCGTCTGCTCTCATTTTTACTTACAGTTAAACTGGCTTGGTTATACGATTTCAAGTCCAGAGCAGATTAGACACAGCAAGTTTAAAGGGACCACAGAGCTGTTTCACGAAACTGAGTGACCCACAAATATTTAATGCTCAACAGGCTGGGGATACTTGTTCAAGACACACATTCCAATAACCAGAGTTGAAACTGCATTAGAACAGAATAAATTCTGATAAATCCAAATTCCTACGAATGGGTTTATCTTTATTTGGTGTACAGTTCCCCATGTCCCCACTGCAAATTGAAAATGTGAGCTGCAAATAATTTGATACACCTAGCCTAATATATCACAGTCTGTCTGCCCAGGACACTGTGGAACACTCACTGTTTACCCTTGTGAACAGGCTGCTGACTAGGAATTGTGCTTACTGCCACTGCCCAGTATCTCAGGGAGTATAGAACTCCATATCCAGAGCCCAGGAAAAGATCAAAATTAAAAATTCAAAGTACAGTTTCTACTGAATGTATATCAATTTCATACCATTGTGAACTTGAAAAATGGTATCTAACTACCCTTAATTAGGGAATTTATGCATTTGCCTTTAAAAATAAGGGAAGGATGCAATCCAATTTGAGAAATAATTTTATTAGAAATTGTCAGCTTCATTTTTTGATAAATCAGTAGATTTAATTTCCAAAGGCTTAGAAGCCTATAGATCCATTAGAACTCATTTCCTGCATTTTCCAAATAGCTATGGTATTGACTGCCCATTATGAGTCAGAAGCCTAGACCTCAGTTGTAATCCCGTGATTATCCTCATTCATTTGTGTATCTTATTCTTTTATTAATTATGGTAAAATTAGTGACCGGTAGAAAAAGTAACCATAAAAAATGTGGAAAATATTTTTCTCATCTTTAATTATCACTGATAAGATACATTATCATGTAATGACAATGACTGTGCAATTTAACATTCTTATTTTAAAATTTTTAAAATTATCCCGAGGGTCACATAGAGATCCTAGATCTTGACCAAGAACACACAGCCACAGAGCTGGGTAAAATTCAGCTTGGCTTGGTGCCTTCTGAACACCATATGTCTTTATGGACCACAAGGAGTATGTCTGCCAAAGCAAGCCCCTTGGTGTTGCTTATTATCTTCTCTGTGAGATTATGACATTTATACTCATAAAAGTACTACTAAAAATGTAAAGGTTGTACTTTAGAAACATAACTCTATGCATAATACTGTTTTTAAGCACCAGACAAATTCAAATTCATTGGTTTCTCAGCAACTCTAACTTGGATAGATTAAGAACATTTCTTTTAGAAACTTCTGCCAGGAAAATCTTTGACATCTGCCGAGGGACTTCCTCAGTTATAATTAGCATAACGATGTTCCTTATTTGTATTCCTTTTTGTTTGGGTTACCAGGAAGCTTAGTGCTCAATAATAGTATATGTTCCTCTTCCTGTCACTGGTCTTGGTTTGCTATTTCTAGTTCTAGTTTATTCTATTCATTGTAAAGCACATTCTTTCGTTAGTTACCAAATCTTACACAGGAAAATCCAGGGTGCCTACATTGTATAGAAGTCGAAACAATTTATAAATGTGTTTATGTACTTAATGGCACCATAAATACTTGAATATTTGGTTATTTATGCACCTATACTTATCTTATTCATGTTCTTTGAGTGAAATCCAATATAAATATATAGTGCTTCCCTATGACATGTGAGGAGCTTCCCAAGACTGTGAGTGAAATATTACATTAGAAGCAAACATATACAGCCAGTAAATATGAGGGGTTTGGCCTGTTTTCTTGAGTACCAACATCTGCCCCTTGCTTTCCAAATATTGCAAAACTTAGACATACACATAAACCCAAATATAAAGCTTGAAACATTTCCCAGGGCAATATTCATAGGAAATCATGAGTCACAATGTGAAGATGAAATGTACAAGATTCAAATTCATTGCACTAGAGGCAGAATTTTTGATTTGGTTCCTGTGAAAATGGGACAAAGCTTTTTAAAAGCAACTTTTACTCAGGCAATTTAGTTTTAGGTATTTTGGTAACTTCTTAGAACTCAGTAGAATTCTCTAGCAAGTATTGACTTCACTTTGCTGTTGGCAAGGGAGCAGATTGGAAAGCCAGAATATTCTTCTATTAAAATACTTACTCTTTACAGAGTACTATTTCACCTGCTGTCTTTAGTGCCAAAGCTAGGATCCTGAACAAGCATGGCATGTTCCACTTACACTAATAAATACATTCCTGTGATTCAGCAAGTTGATATATGCAAATACACGTATGTTTTCAAGTTGGTAAAAAGAGAAATTATTTAATTATCTGCAAAGGTTTTAGAATCAACAATTCAGTAATGAATCATCAAGTTGCTTCAACTTTTTACCAGAAAAACTATCTTTAACCACTATCACCTATGTGTATCTGACCCTAGGAGTTGGAATCCTTTCCCTTTCTTCTTAACATTGTGAACCATAATTATTTTATCTTTAACTCTTGTCTCATCCTCAATTAGCAACAATCTACAAACACGGTTTTTATTAGTATAATAACCATACTATGTCTATTTGGAAAAATAAATTTGGAAATTTGGGGAAGTTAACATTCCCTGTGTTTCCAAGAAAGAAAGTACACAAAAAGCAAGCAGGAAACAAGTATTATTTTCCTTTTCCCTGACTGCTAACATCCTTTCAAGAACCTACAGTTATTACAGTATTAATGCAATATCTGTAAAGTCATTTCAAATTTTATCTCTAGAACTACTGACCAACACCTTTAGGTGTGACCTAATTCTCATATTTCAAGTTGTCATTCACAGTCAGGGAAGAAACTGCTTTTGTCATCCTAAGTGGTGACAGAGATGCCCACAGAATGTGACAATTCATTTTTTTCTCCCTTTATATTTACAAGTTAGGGTGACATCACAGCAAAATAATTAATTGATCTGCCCAGAAAATGAATAAATCACAAATTCAATATGCTGCTTGGAATTGCAGCTCATTTCTACAGTGCTGGTATGTAATATGACTAACGTATGAGGTCAGTAAGCTTTTCTGACAGATCTCCCTGTCTTCCTTTCCCCTTGTGAGGTATAGTAGTGAGATATGACAGAGATCGTGCTATAGTTATGATAGCATATGTTCCAAATCAGTAATAATCCAAATAGAATACGTAACTATAATGAAACTGATACAGTATATGATATAATACCAAGGAAGATAAAAATAAGCCATCTTAATAATTGTTCAGTAATTCTGAAAGTAATTCTTTTTATCTTTTTTACCCACTCTAAAAATATTAATATATGCTGCTCTAGCATATTATGAATGCTGGTATCATTTTTTGTGTACTGGGGACTAAACCCAGGGTCTTCACACTAACCTACTTCCTTAGCCTTCACCCTGTTTTCATTTTCTGAGACAGGGTCTTGCTAAGTCACTATGTTGCCTAGGCTTTGGTTGAATTTGTAATCCTCCTGCCTCAGCCTCCCAGAGTGCTGGATTACAAGTGTGTGATAGTACACCCAGTCGTCCCTTGATTATTGAAAAACAGACACACACTCACATATATATGTACAGAAGTTATTTCCCTTAAACATCAAGCTTCCAATTAATGGCAGTAACAATAACAACTGGCCTCTCCAGTGCATCTTGGCAGCAAATGAGCTTACCAAAAGATGTTGGGCATTGCCTCTCTCAGATATTTGGGAAATTAGTACAAATCAGAAGTAAGTTTGTAGTGGTTCATCATGCTAATACCTCCTTGTTAAAACACTAAGTCTTGATTCTTGTCATTAATACAAGCATCTAACTAATTCTTTAAAGACAAAGCTTCAGATGAGACTTAAAAAGGAAAGATGAGTACACCTTGAGAACTATTAGAACGGCATTCATTGTTTATTCTCAAATGCATGTAATCAAGTATTGTTGACATGTCAAAGTAATAGACAACACAAGACCATATATAGATAAGTTTAATTAGCAAATAAAAAATAATTCTAAGATAATTCTTGTTTGAATTAAAAAAAAAAAAATTCAATCCGGGGCCGGGGATTTAGTGCAGTGGTTTTGCCGCCTGCTGCCCAAGAGCAAGGACCCGAGTTCGATCCCCGGTACCAAAAAAAACCAAACATTCAATCCATGAGGTAAGCTATGCAGTCTAAACTCGTTATCTAGAATACTTCTCCATTAGTTTTGATCAATTACCATTTACTAGAAATAAAAACAGAGCAATGACATTAATCAATGGATTCACACTTAAATGCGGTTTTAGGTTGACATCTCTTTGATAGGTCTCACAAATTCTTCATGACTAGAACACCTAGAGAAAGTCTCTGGAAGGGATTGTGATGTAGACTAGATTTAGGTAAACTTCAGGTATGAGAAAATTTCATTATTTTAAAACTTCTGAGATTTCCAGAGGATGGGAGAACTTAATCAGGAATATTTCTTACTCAAAAGGGCAGAGGAAACTTATTCGTGATAGCACATGGTTTCTCTTTAGTTATAGTTAAAGTATTTTCACAGAATATAAAGAGAATTTTTCAGTAGAAGTAATTTTATGATCCAGCAAATGATATTACAGAGTCATGCACTTATAATCTCATACAAATTGTCAACAGGACAAACACAAAATGACACTCATAAAAGCATTATTGTGATATAGTCATTACCATTGCTAACACTCAAATATTTTTGCTATAAAAAGAGGATGTGTTTTATTGTTTCAACCCAAAATTTCTCAGAAAACCCTGAAAGAAAGTTAGCAAAAACATATGAACCCTTTGCTCTGACAATGAAATCTCTTTAATAGTGAGCTTCTAGGTAAATGATCTTATGAGTTATGCATTAAATTGTTTCATTATTTGCAGTTGATTTCATTCATAAGAATAAAATACACATTTGCTATATAGTTTGGCAGATCCTATAAAAGCAGTTGCCAACAAATATATACTTTTGCTATTTCATTTTTTAAAAATGTTATTAGTACGTTTACAATACCTAATAAATATATTATAGATTGTGCTAAATTGGTATTCACACATATCAGTCTTGATCCTTTTTACTTCCCCTTCACCTCTCTTCTCTCCTGTCTCCTGCAACAAATATATTTTTGGCTCAATTTTTATTTCTCAATTCAGGCTGTCTTTTCTTTTCTTTAAATCTCTCCTATCAAAAATTTTTTAACAAATGAATGTGTTGCAGTTACAATTCTTTAACACCATTATGTGATGCCGTAGGACATGAGCAGATAACATGTCAATTGTGCTTCCGAACACTATGGAGTTGAATTTGAAGGGTGATGCATAATCAAAGATTGTTTAAAGTATAATTAATTTGTCACAATTGAGAAGATTCAATAAAATCTTCCTAAATTCTCACAGCTAAATATTTTCTCGAGCCAAGAGGTTAAACTAATTTTAATGAAACCTACACATCTGAAACTGGCCATCATAAATTACTGAAAAATGTGACTCAAAATGAAAAGGAGTCTCAGAAAAAAAATCTCATATTAAACAAATGTGAATTATTTCCCATCTATGACAAGTCTGTCATTTTTTAGGACAATGTCATTTTTCCTCCCTAGTATGTCTTTCTCTCTTACTAAAAGGCATGAATTTAGATATATTTTTAAAATGAAATAATTGCTGAAATAGGTAAATGTGTGAACTTAGTTCACTTAACTAAAACAATGGTGAGGGTAAAATCTCTTCTTTTCTTCTT
Source organism: Heterocephalus glaber (assembly GCF_000247695.1). The sequence goes on along the minus strand of NW_004624788.1, from coordinate 7,353,530 downwards.
TTCTTTTTTTGGTATCTGGCATCGAACTCAAGACCTTGTGCTTGCAAGGCCCGGTGCCACTGAGCTAAATCCCCAGACCAAAATCAATTCTTAGTTACCCACTTTTGGAACAAGATATCCAGCCAACCTCCCTTCTCCTGCTGAAACTGAGATTTCCTGTTTAAGGATAGCTATTTGCATTTCAAAATGGAAGGCAGTTGGTGGTAAAACCTTACTTAGGATGTTACTGGAACATGACTCCTGTCCCCATGCTGCTGAGATGAAAGAAAACTGTGTTATTCAGAAATATTTGTTCCACCTACAGGTGGCAGGTGTTATCTCATGTGAAGATGGAGCACAGCATAACAGGATAAATAAGGAATTAAATTCATGGTGTTCCCAAGACATGGGCCTGGTCTCCTTTCTTAACTTGAGCTATAGTGTTTAATTCCTCTTGCATTTCCATTTCCATCAATGAAATGAACACAAAAATACAACAGATTTAGCAGTGACTTAAGGAACAGTCTATAATGTTGATAAAAAATTTAATGAATACTTTCTTGATTTTTTTAATCACAGGGCATTTAATGCTTGGGAAAAATAATAGATTAGAAACAGATTTCCTCAATCTCCATAGCAATAATTGGGTAGAAATATAGACTCCCAAGAGGGTATTTTATTAATACTAGTAGTTAAAAATATCCCTATTAATATGAAAATGTCAAGAGAGTATCTGAACCAACCAGATATACTAAATGCTCCTGGCTTGTGATGAGTTCACAATTAATTGCCTTAAAATATAACCACTTAACAATTAAAAATAAGAAAAAGGCACCTGAGAGAAAACGAATCATCAAAAACCTTCAAGGTAGTCACTGTTAAAAGACGAGTCTGTATAGAAATCACAAAATCCATATAGTAAATGTATATAGGTACCCATTGGCTTTATTCATTCAAAATAGTTTTTTAAAAGTCTGGCTTCTGTGAATTTGTCATTGTACAAAGTGAAGAATACAGGGCTATACACATAAAGGTGCTTTATTTCTTCATGTTAAAGTGATTTTCATGCAATTATTCAATTATCTTTATTTCTGTAGTTTTCTTTCTTTCTTTTTTTTTTTTTTTAGTACTGGGGATCGAACTTGGGACCTTGTGCTTGTGAGGCAGGTGGCAGAACCACTGAACTAGATCCCTAGCCCTATTTATCTTTATTTCTAAGAGAATCAGGTCTCATACTTATTTTTAGGAGCTTGCAAAATTTACTCAATTAAAATTTTATGAAGATCAATAGTATGTACACTGGGTCAGTGCTGGCAAATGCGGAACCAGAGCTCCTGGTCACTCCATGTTCTTCAACTCAGAATGATGATGATTAGTGAATCCTCATAGTCTAAGGAACTCTTGTCTTAAAACACACTAACTTGAAAAGTAGTATGTATAATAAAAATCATATATATATATATGTATATATAGTCTTTCAGTCTAATTCTCATTTTGTACATGAGGAAAATGAACGAAAGTTAAAAGAGCTAATTTAAGCTGGCTGTGGTGGTGTACGCCTGTAATGTCAGAACTCTGGAGGCTGGGGCAGGAGGATTGCCACAAGTTAGAGGCCAGCTTTGGCTACATAGTGAGTTCAAGCTGGGCAAGACCCTGTCTCCAAAAGAAAAGAGTTAATTAGTACTGTTAAGTGCTACATCTAATTATTAGTAATAAGAGAAAGAAAGAAAGCACTAACATTTATTGTTAGTGAATGCCTGGAAAATTTGCAAGCACTATGCTAATTCAGGCCTCCTAAGACTCAGAATGGCACTTTTCTGTTATTCCACAGAACAGAATAAACAGACTAAAGATCAAACTAGTTGACCAGAGTCCTCCAATATCTGAGTAGTGAGAGAATATTAGGGAATTGCTAGGAGAAAGAGACAGTTTATAGGGATCCCCCATTGAGCGTGCCAAGTATAGTGAAGGCTCTCTTGGTTCAAATTCTGTTTTCATTGCTGAAGTTTGTTTTCAGATTTGACAAGTATTCAAAGCAGAGGCTTGGCATCATGTTCATTACAAGGACAACATCCTGCACAAGGCAAAATTGCATTTTCCTTTGCCGCCTCAGCAAGAACCCTTGAGATGTTCAAAAACTCAGGGAAGTGCACTTATTAACAAAAACATCAGACACCCTAAAAGAGAACATGAGGAACATCAGTGTGGTGTCTTTCATTCTAGAAATACTCTAGCTAAATGACTCAACTCTGAAATAGAACACAAGGTTTGCTTTTCAAATCACATTGTTTATGTGTCCTCACAAATGAAGTGGAATAATTGAACAAACGAGGAACAAAAGATGAATCTCTTTATACGGGTGCAAAGAGTGGCAGCACCTCACGGTTTGTGGTTTAAATAAATGGAAATGAAAATGATCCAGGTAAATTTACCAGCTGAAGCCTGTCTCACACAGAATTAGAATACAACAGTGTGTCTTAAGCAGTTTGTCATAAGAAGCATCTACGGAACTTGTTAAAATGCAGATTCTGTCAGTGATTCAGCTAGTATTGCTAGGAAGTTCATAAATGCAACTACACATAGGCTAAGCTGATACTCAGTAAATACGATTGGACTAAAGACAGTTTTGCATTTCTGTTTCTTTTTTTTTTTTTTTTGGTACCAGGGATCAAACTCTGAACCTTTTACTTGCAAGGCAGGAGGCAGAACCACTGAGCTAAATCCCCCGCCCCTGCATTTGTTTCTTAAATAACACTTTTCCTGTTATCTGTTCTTAGCTTTCAATAGGCCCTAAGAATTATAAACCAAAAGAAACATTCAAGGAACAATTTCTAACACAAGGAATCTAGCATTTGGCCTTGTGCAGAAGTGCAGAATATTCTACCAATATCTCTTAACAACATGGAAGCTAACTGAGCATTTATATGAAGAACAAAATCTGATGATATTTTGACTGTCACAACAAGGGAGATATTCTTGGCTTCTAGTGCATACAACACAGAAATGTTGGTAAATATTTCACAATGCACAACAAAGAATTATACAAACCAAAATGTTTATAGCACTGAAGTTCAGAAGTTTTGATCTATACTGACTTAGATGAAACAAAATGGAAAATAAAATGAAGCAGCTGAAGGAAGAAAGAGTGAAGGAAAAAGAGAGGTAGGGGAAGGTAAAGAAGAGAGAAGAAAAAGAAAAGGACCAAGAATAGAGGGGCGGGGGAGAAGTGAAACATTTACAGGTATATTAAAGAAGATAGGAAAGACATCCACAGACTGATTTCCTAGTTCCTTAGCGTCTCTTTATTTAGAAATATTCCAGTCAAATCATGATCTTGTTACATCATTGAGGCACACATTTTTAAACTGTATTAATGTCATACAATAAATAATTGATGTATATTAATGAAATAATGTACATATGTACACTAAATTCATATATACATACAAATGTATAAGTGCTGAAATTATTCTCAATATTTTATTATACTTTGCAATGAAAACTCATATATGCTTGGTGAAGCTATAGATAAGACTGAAGCCATTAATTCATGATATATTCATTTATTCACTTAGCATTTACTGCACAACCTCTTGGTTAAAGATGAAACATGCTGATCAAGATGGAATGCTGTCACTTATTCTCAAACATCTGTGAGCACATCTTTGAAAATGTCCTGTTTTAGTGAGGGGAAAAAATGGAGATTGAGTTATTTACTTAAATTTCAGGTGCTGTAGTATTTTCTCCAAATTATTTGAGGAAAGGCAGCCCTTCCTACAGTATATGACTTGAAGTTTAAAAGATATAATTTGCCTGAAGTACATAACAGAACAGCAATACGCACTTTTTTCCTGAATGTTAGGTCATTGTATCTTATTAATAATTATTCCCTCTCTCTCTGTCTCTCTCTCTCTCTCTCTCTCTCTCTCTCTCTCTGTATGTGTGTGTGTGTCTCTATGTCTCTCTGTCTTTCTCCACACAACAGATATAAAAGATTATTGATTAATTAGAAGAATCTGTGCATATATTACTTTATTGAAATTATTTTGTGTCAATTACTTTCCATGTAAATTTTGCAAATTGTATTTTTCACTCCACATCAAATTTTAATCATTGTAAATTTTCTTTAGTAGCTATTATTTTAAAATATCCAAATTCCTAGGGCAAAAATTTTATAATTCTAAATTTGGTATATATTATTTGTTTTTTTGGAAAAGTTAATAATATGCTGTTGTATCTATTGCCAGTCTTCTATTTGTGTATATTAATTTTGCACAAATATTATACAGTTTATAAAAGACAAATTTTGCATTTGTTTCTCAGAGAAAATGGCCTAAGGTGGGAAAGGCACTGGGATTTGGTAGACAACAGGGTCTGTTTGGATGGATTTTGAGAAAAGGAAGCTTGGGATCATAGAATAATTTCCAGGAGTGTGTAGGGCAGGAGAAGCCTAGCAGAGAAATGAAAGTTTCAGAGGAAAATGAAATGAGGGGAATGAAGAAAGCATTTACTTACTATCTTTGATATTATGACAATAATGATTTTCAACGATGGTTATATCTCCCCTCCCAAGGCAGGCCATAGAAAATAGAATTTCTCTTCCTCAAAATGTGCCAGAGAAATGTTAACCCTGCTCTGCATTTTTGTTTTGGACTTAACCATAAAGAAATTCTCTGACCTACCATTGTCTGACAGCAAGTGGCTCATAAGAGGCTCCTCATTCTAGAGGGGTCCAGCCTGCAGGGAACGGAGGACAGAGAGGCCGTGACTTGAAGAACAGGAATAGAGAGCACTGGCTGGGTTTCCCTGCCCAGTCTACTAACAGTCATGCATAGGCAATGAAGTCTCCATGAGAACCAGAAGGACAGGGGGTAGCAGAGCTTCTAGCCACTGTGCACCTGGAGGCCCCTGGAGGGTGACAGGCCCAGAGTCACAGGCCCTGTCTCCCATACCTCACCTGTATACCTCTTCACCTGTAGCCCCCCCCCGTAACATCTTTTGTAATAAACTGGCAAACCTGTTCCCTGATTTCTGTGAGTTCCTCAAGTAAATAAATCAAATCTAGGCAAGAGATGTGGCAGCCCTGATTTACAGTGGTTTACCAGAAGCACGGGCAAAGCAACCTGAGCTTGCAAATGGCACCTGAATTGGGGGGCAACCTGAGGATGGACCCCTTAACCTGCGGGATTCGAGGCTCTCTTGAGGTAGACTCGATTACAGGTGATGTTCTGCCTTGCTGGATTGCTGCTTTGCTGGAGGGGAGAAATCCCCACATATTTTGAGGTCAGAGAAGAAATCTATATTGTGAGCATATTGTAAGAAAAAACGAATTAGAGTTGGTTTTCCTCCTACATACATCAGGCTATCCAATAAAACATAATGTCAACACTACCTACAGTGTTGTAAGTGAAATCAATTAATTCGCCATCCATCCTGTGGTGTACTGGTACTTTTCGGCTACTTTCTTTCCTTTTCCAATAATTGCCCATATGATTTATGAGGTACTAATGGAATTTTGTAAACAATGCCGCAGATTCCATTTACTCAAAAAATTCCATAATTTTATAGTGACACTATTTGTGAGTTATGCATCTAGTCAGTAAAATAGACAGTAAATTTTCAATTTCTATTCATTTTTAACAGTAAAATTAGAGAATTAATCTTTAGACCTCACAAAAGCACCTACATTTGCGAAGATCATGTTATTTTACTACTGTTCCCCTATGGGATGCCCTATATGAACAACTTAAAAATAGATAAATATATGTTATATTTTAAATTTTAAAAGTCAAAACATTGACAGAATATTTATAATCTATATACTCCAAATTCCTGTTTATGCTCTCTGCATAACAAAAATTGGGTTTAGAGTAAATAAACCAGTCAAAACCTATTAAGTGCTTTCTCATGGCTTTTCAATGAATATTCAAAAAGGAAAATTTTGTAAGTGAATAAAACATTATGCATATGCATATTAGTGGTCATCTATTTCCTCTTCCCTGCCTAAATTTCCATGTATCTATTCCTTTTCATCTATATGGTCACAACTTACATTTGTGGCATGTCTAGCTTTTAGAGTCATTATTTGGAAGATTTCTCCACTCCATAGGAGAAAAGTTCCCATACACATTCTATAAAGAAACAGAGCACACATACACTTGACTAAAGAATGACCTTAAATCAATTAATATTTTCCTCTGTCCTCACATTTTTAGTCTTCAACACAACATGGGAACAAATAACTATTCTGCCAGCAGAATGCTTTCTGGAGAGAAATTGTTCCCTGTTCAGACATTTTCAATATATACCCTATCATGAAGAAAATTTTGTTTCTTTAAACCAAAATATATGAGTTAAAAATAAAATTCTGTATAAGAAATGTTATAAAAATTAAAAGTACAAAATGATCATAAAAATGTAACTGATGACATTTCTTGAGCTGAGGACCATTCTAAATGAATAATTTCTTTTTTTTTTCTTTGGTATCAGGGATCGAACTTAGGACCTTGCGCTTGCGAGGCAGGCGCCGGAACCACTAAGCTAAATTCCCGGCCCATAAATGAACAATTTTTAATGGATCATAGACAATGTGCACTGCTTTTGTTGCTCAAATTTTGGGGAGATCTAGTAGCATATATGCCAATTAAAGGAAATTAATTTGTTTAACTTATTTGTAGTTTTGAATGTTGTAGACATGTTTAGCATTTCTTAATTACTTGTCCTTACCTGTTTATTTTTCTTTGGAATTATGATTATAAGGAATACCACCAGTGTTTTAGTTTTTAAAACTAAAGCAAAAAAGGAAGACACTAAAAATTTAACAGGAAGATCATATCTGGTATTTCTATGTATAAAGTCTATTATAAATCATGCAAGGTCTGTATATTAAATAAAAATGGAATTACATTTTGACATTTCTTTGATATCTGTTATTTGACATTTTGTCAAAGACTGCCTAATGATTAAGAGAGATTGCAAAATTCTAAGACTCCTGGATGGCTGATTTTTGCAGAATATGAAAAATACAGACGAGACATTTGACTATCTCACACACACATTCCAGCCCTAGTTACTTTGTTGGTGAGTAAAATTTCAGACCTCAATTTACTACAAAGATCTTGAGTTCAGGCCAAATGCTTTCTGATTATGAAGTTTACTTTACTCCTGCCACTGTAATACCTTAGATGTACAAAGAATAGTGCTAGTAGTACTTTAGGATTTTATTTGTTTAAATAACATCAAGTGGTGATTGTGGATAATAGAATTTCAATACATAATTCTGTATTTTAGTGCTAATGCTTTAGTACTATGCAGTGTACTTCTGATTTATGTAGCAAAATTCCATCTTTTTCTTTTTTTCATTTTACCTATTAGTGACATCTGAAATAACAGTGCCACACTTTGAATCTTTCTAGACATGGTAGAAAATTTAAGAAGAAAATTTAAATATTTCAAAATCAGCAACAGGATTTCTCTTTGTTCTACAGTTTTAGAGTCCCTTGTACTTTTTTACAAATATATATAAAAAATGTACTTATTGATATATCTAAGAGAATATTACATTCCATTTCAGGCAACACATTTTAAAATGGGGCTGAAAACTTTACAATTAAAGTTCACTAGAGTAAAATGCACACCCTTTAAGTGCCTTCTCACTATAAATACTGTTTCCTTGGTTAGGTAGTGGAATAAAAGAAAGAACGAAAATCACAAGAGTCAGCTACACTACATGCTCAAATTTCATTGATAAAATAGCTAAACCTCCCTGTCTTTAGAGGTGGAAAATAGCTAGAAAACAACACTTCAGCGATAATAGCATAAGCACCAGGATAATGATACTAAAATGCCCTCGAAGAAAATTGGCAGCAGTTCCAGATTCACAGTCAGTGTAGGCAACTGTGAGGAGTTAGAAGCTGAGTATAACCACTAATGTTGAAATTGGACCTTGCCAGCTAATAGCGTGTTCACACAAGCCTGTGTTTAGGTGACACAGATTGAAGACGAAAGAACTGGATGAGACAAGAAACTGAATAGGTTGCACCAGGGAGCCTTACTAGGAAGGGAGAAACAAAGGGATACACTGGGCTGATGGCTTCCTTTTGACCTTTGGACTCAACACAAATCCAACAAAGAAAGAGCATTGTCATCTTGGTTGCATCTCAGGCTACTTTTACTCAGCTGCAAGATTTCGCTGCCCTTGAGAACACTGCTCCCTATTCTGTTCAAACAGCTTGACTGAGGGGCAGCTGAAGGATGTCATTCGGTCAACAGGAAGTGAGCATGGACAAAAGGTCCAAGTTTAGGAATGCTCTCCGGGTTGTATTTTGATACAGAGCCTAGTCAAAGTCAGTTTTTGACTCCAGAGCCAGGACAAAAAATGTGCTAGCAGGATAACTCAGTGCTGTTTTTCATTTTGAAAGACAGTCCCCAGTAATGAGGTAATGTGTAGAGACCCAAATGGAAGAAATGCTAGAAGGCAAGAAATGGATATGGCTTTCTTTTCTATTATATTAAACATTTTTATTTGTACATGTTTGTAGTAAATAATAATTATATTAATTGTGAAGAGTTTGTACACATAACACATTTTAATTTTTTTGGCCCCCTCTACCCCACAACTTTCCCTCAATCTCTTGGTCTCCCTTTTATTTGCAAAAGAGCTATTATATAAAATTATTCTTTCCCAGTTACACTTAAAATATTTGTTAATGTTTCTCTCACTAAAAAAAAAAATGGTAAGAAGTCATTCTTCTGATGCTGTTTCTGCTTTTTGTAGTCATAGAGGTCATTCTTAAGAATATAAAAGGATCCACTCAGATTTTCAAGGCCCAAATGGTTTGAGGCATTGCAAAGTTTCTTTTGCCCCTGCATTTTTTCATGTTGGAGAGTATTATGTTTCATCAAAATCTTATAGGTTTTGTAGTCAGGCACATTTGAGTTCACTGCTACTCACTGGGTATGGTACATGTGTCTGAGTTTCTTTACCTTGAAATTGGACATGATAGTTTTTTAAAAAACTAACAAAGAAGTATACAAAGTAAATGTATTGAGAAATTTGATCAGAAAGTTCACTAGGTTATTCTGTTAATGAAAAGAAAATCACATATGTGAAACATCTGAAGGCTAGTGAACCATCAATACTTGACTAATAATAAAAAAAAAATTGATAGTCTGAATGTCTCATTAAAATGAACTTTCCAGGAATCAAACTGACTGTACCTGAGAGTGAGGAGTGGTTTTAATTACATCACTGGCCTAGGTTACACTGGAGATGTGTGAAGATATTCCTGAGTTTTTGATCCTGGAGATACAGCCTTCCAAAGAAAATCTTCCACTGTGAAAGTCAATAAAATACTGAAATAAAGTTAGGGTATAGAAACTAAGACTAAAAGATGAAAAACAAAGAAAAAGGTTTAGAAAAGAACTCAAAATATTTTAAAAATCCAATAGACTATCGTCTATGATTAGAATCAGGAAATCCGTTTTTCAAACAAGTATTTAAGGAGCACATTGAGTACAGTCCCCAGATAAGGAGTTTGAAAGGTGAGGGGAACAAGACCTTTGTGAAAGGAGGGAAGTGTCATGTGAGTGAGGTGCGCTGGAGAATAAGCTCTGGAGCTGGACAGTGAGGGTAGGAATCTAGGTGTTGTCACTTCTTGAGTGATGTTAGGGAAATGTTATTGTGCCTTAATGACTCCATCTGGGAAATAGGAATCATAGTTCTGTTTTCTTCACAAGGGTCTTGTGAGGAACAAACAAATTACCGCATGAACAGCACTTCCACCTATAACATACAGTAACTGCAAAGGGCAGTGACTATGTGCCCAGCTCTACTCAAATACCTCCAATGCCACAAAAGAGAAGAGGTAGTAAGTTTGGGCCATGAAAATTGACTTCAGAGACATCAGGTGTGACTGATCTATCAGCCTGAAAACCATTCTTCTGCTTTTCTTCCTTACACATTATATTACCCAGGCTCTTTGGACAATTAGACTCCAGAAGGCTTGGTCAATGAGAGGCACTGACAGAAGAAGAAAGGACTGAAGTGAAGAAGTCAAGGTAATTGTTTTCTCCTCCTGGTGCCAGTTTTTACCAGCGAGCCCTGCCATAGTTTGTTTTTCACTGGATGGCTGCAACTCCTGGGTGACAGTAACTTGCCCTCCTATGGTCGTCTAACCTAGGGTGATAAAACCGTCCTATGCCCACCTCTGCACCTCCTCCCACTGTCCCTCAAGATCTACATGATCTACACATGCTGGAAGTTTCCACTGTCCTAATCTCTACACAACCCCTCTAAGCTATGTTTACCTTCTTAGTTCTTTCATCTCTATGCAAACAAGTTTCTTTATGAACGACCTAGAGATTTTCCTTTTTTTGTTTTGTTTTATTTTACTAGACTTTGATTTTACAGCATGCTGAGTCTTGTAAAATGGGCAAGAATGGGTAATATTAAAATGGAGATAAAATTCCAACCTGACTGCACATCCAAATCAGATTAAATAACTCATGATCTTGAACTTTCAATGAAGAGGTCAACAGTAGGTGTCTTCTGTTGGGTACACAATGCTAGAATCACTGGTCTTGTAGCTCTGGACTGTTAAAACTTTTCAAAGCTACCTTGTGTGGATTAAAATTATTGTTCTGTCCCTTACTGACTATGTGACTTAGGTAAGTCATTCTTTTCCTTACTTCAGTTTTCTCATCATACAACTGAGGATAATAATAGTGTTGATGTTACAGGGAGCAAGAGTTACTCTATGTAAGGAGTTGAGAACAACTCACCATAAAACATATTCCATATTTTATTAAAAAGTTTAAATTTGTCATGTTAAAAATAGCAAAGATATTTATCAGCACAAATCTGTACATCATGAACTTAATTTTCTGGTATATCAGTTTAGACAGGAAGTTCAAAGTCAGTAAGAATGAAGCATTTCTAGGAATACAGGCTTGCAGAGCATGGGAGGTCTGGCTGTATGGACTCTAGCTGCATTCTAGGCACGATCATATGACTAACTCAGTGTACAAATCCAAATGAAATGACAAACCAGTGAAGATTCAGGAGCTGTATTTTGCTGACTTCACCAATGGGAAAGATTAATTACAACTTAGTTTTTCAGATAACAACAAAATAATAAGTAACAAGAAATAATGAGAGACGTGTACTAGAAAATATCAGTGAGCTCCTAGGATCACAGTTACTCACCTACAAACTATGTAAAGTTTAAAGTGCTATGGATATTTCAGTAAACACCTTTGCCCTCATGAAGCTCTATGCCAACTGGGGAGACAGAAAAATATAAACTATTTAATATAAAATATTGATATAATAAACAAAGGAATGGGGTGAAATAGAATGTCAGTGTTATGAGAAATATAATGAAGCAAGGCACTGTTTTAGATAATACAGTCAGAGAGGGCTCCCTTGTAGAGATGACATTTGCAAGACTTGAATGCAATAAGAATCAACCCTTAAGGACTCTTGGTGGGAAGTACAGTACAGACAGAGAAATGATTAAAATTAGTTTTGACAAGAATTTTGACTTTAGCAGTCAATGCATTGTGATTCCTTCCAAATTTAGAATGATTAATCTCATTGAATAGAATACCAGTGTGTTATGATAGAACTCTTTGAGGAAATACTTATGTGTTATAATAAAATAGTAATGAACATTTCCAATGTTTTTATGAGAAACAAGAATAAAGCAAAACAAGTCATTTACATTTATCGGTACATAATACATAGGTATTGTATAATTTGGAAAAACTAACCTTCTCAAAAGTGATCATCAAACTACTACCAATATGCAGATATACTGCACTTTCATTTGTCTCAGTTTGGGTTGGTTAATTTTTTTTTTTGGTATAAATCTTGCACAACTTCTTTTCTTCATGTATACAAGTTATAATCATAGCAGAAGTATATGTTATTTTCACTTTCATTTAATATTGTATCATGAGTATATCCCAAGATGCAACATTGCCCTCATGATTATCACTGAAGTATTCCATTAAATAACTCTATTTATATTTCTTTGGGGGGAGAGTTCTTTCCCAAAACATCACTTATGATGATTAAATCTCTACCTTTAGGTCAGTTATAGTCTTCTAATTCCAGACTTGAATTTTTGTACACTTAACAACCCCACTGTCATCCAGATGTCTCAGATGGAACAACTCTTCGAGTAAAATTTCTAATACTATTTTTTTCCTTGCATATTTTGTTTACGATGAATGTGTCAAGACTGTGGTCCAGGCTAGAAAGCTGACTGTCATCCTAGCTCCCTTTCAGCACCTTAAATTCTCAATCCATCCCTTTCGCCATTTGCTTCAGTCAGTGTAGCCTTCCAATAATTCTTGAATCTCTTAAATATCCATTCACATAGCCCTTTCCTTATTTGAATGTCATACTTCCTCATTTAGTTCTATAGATGACTCTCTTATTTTCTATTAGTTTCTGTCTCAAAATTAGGTCCCAGTCATTTAACTATAGAGCCAAAACACCTGTGGGCCTTAGAATGTACAGGCAATTCACTTTCTAAAAGTACTGAAACAATTTAAATTGCAAATAACAATAGAAGGTATGTCAATTTACTCCAGCATTGGCAGCATTACTTTTGGAACATAAAAACTCACAGAAGCAGGGAATTTGTTCTATTTATGCTCTGCTATCTTTCAGCCCATTCATTATAATCTGCCTAAAACAAAATGCTTGCTTTCAATGCATTCCTTCCGATCTTTCTTCTCATTGCAGTGCCTCATCAGTATTGCTTGTGTAGGTAGCCCTTGAGAACTCAATCATTTATTTTTTGAGTTGGTGAACATTGTAATTAATTTCTTTCATGAAGGAACTAGACGTTGTCTTACTTAAGATGCAAAATTAGAATGTCATCTCTTCTATCTTACATCATAGGGGGTGTGAGTAGGCAGACCCGTGCCTCAGTTAATTGGAAACTGTAAATGAGCTAGGATATCTTACTAGTGTTGAAAGATGAGCAAAGAAAGTGGTATGAAATGTGCTGATAAGATGAAAATGGCCGCTTAAACTTTAGACATATCCTGCCAAGGTGAAAAGAGACTTGCAAATTGACCCTGAAAACTATAACTGCTTTCATATTCTTTTCTGTTAAAGGATGCATCTTTAATGATGGCCTTCCTTTACTACAGAAGAAGTCCAGGGGAGATATTCATGCATATTTATTAACAATGCAATCTTTCTATATATTTCCTGAGGTATTTTCATTATTCATATGTGTCCATGCATTGAGCTAGTTTCTTTATAGCCTAAAACAAGAAATGGAAGCAACAACTTTGTATCCAATGGCAAGATATGCTAACTCATAAAATAATAGCTGATCTATCTTTAAAGTTCAAAAGGAAGTTTGTTTCTAGGTGCTTACGAATCCACAGAAAATTGTAGTTTTAATATTTCTCTAAAATCACCTAAAAGAATCTGAAGGGGTTGAAGGGAGGTCAGAGGAATGGGGAAAAAATAAGAACCAAGAGAGATTATGTAAGGGTGCAAATTTCCAATGATGAATGTAACTGTATTGTATGACTAAAATTTACCAATAAAATTAATTTAACAAAAAGAATCTGAGCTTTTGATTGTGATGCTGGTGCTGGTTACTTACACGCCACTGCATGTGCCTGTGCCTAGTACAGTGTCAGGCACATCAAGGCAATTCAGTATAACTTGTGGGTACATTGAACGAATGCCCCACTCTCAGAAAGAGAAGACAGAGAGGAAGGATCATCTGAAAATGTAGGCATTGGAAGTCACTGTTATCCACAGTAGGACTTCTTTCTGACCTTTTAATTACCTCAAATGTTCCCCAAGACGCAATTTTGTAAAAGCCATGAGAATGTGTATTTAGATAAAAACTAAGTAAAGGCATTTCTAAAGAACTAGAAATAAAACATAAAATCCAATCCCTTTACTTAATATTTTACTCATAATATATGCCAAGATTTTCTTGATTTCTTTCCCCACTAGTACAATTCTTGTCTTTCTATAGATTTTGGAGCTGCCTTCATTTCTATGTGATGTTTTCTCTTAACACTATTAGTCCCTGCAAAAATATGAAGTCAACTTGCACATATAGTTAAGAACTTTGAGTAACTGCCTCATTTTTCAGCACCTAATGAACCCTCATATTGATCTAATTGCTAATCTAGTGGCTTCTTTGCATTCTTAAATTATATAAACTATTTGTTTCTTTTTAGAAATGCTACTTGTAGTTTTTATGGCATCTGTTTCCTTCCTCTGATTTTTCAGCTTGTCCTTATAATTTCCTTCTCCTTTGCCTCCTTTATGTTACTCTATATATTCTCCCTAGAAGATTTTATCATGGCTGTGCTTTAGATTGCCTTGATGTACAGGCCATCATCTCCTGACTTTTCTGCCTGATTTATATCAACTTTCTAAATAACTCATAGCATGTTCTGGAGGGAGATCAAACTCAAAATATCCTTAACCAAATGTATTATTTTCTCCATAAGATTGGAGCTTCCTCTATTCTCTTCATCTCAGTTAAAACCATTATGACACAGTTGCCAAAGTGAAGCCAAAACATCTTCCTTGGTTTCTCCCTTTCTCAGCTTGGCTCACTATATTTATCCCCAGAACATGGTGATTCTCTTCTCTGGCATGTGTCTCCACTTTTGTTTTTCACACGCAAATCCCCCAGTCTATGTCCTCTTCAACACTCACATACATAACTGCAATGTCCATTTTGACATACTTCTCTGCCTACCAGCACTCTTTCCATTAATTGCAGATAGTATACCCAGCTACAAAGACTATAATTTCCAGCATTATTTGAGCATCATGAACCCATGACAATGTCATGGGTTTGGGGTCAATGACATTAAAAGTGGAAAGCTCTTGAACAAAGACACACTAGCTGGCACTTGCATCTGCCCTCAATCTTCAGTTCATCCTTCCTGGAATGCAAATGTAATCCTATCTTGGAGCAGTCCTATGCAACCAGAGGCGAAAGGTGTGAAAATAAAGGCATACACTAAGAATGGATGACTGCCAAGGCCCTACTGATTGAGTCACCACCTTGCCTCTGAATTGCCTGACTTTAGTCTCTTGTGCTATGGAGAAAAATAGTTCAAATCTGTCTCGAGTCATTCATTTTGTGAGTAGCTAATGAATGAAAGGAAAAGGATACATCCTCTTAGCCTGGCTTCATTCAACTACCTCTCATCCTCTTCCGCCATTTCCAATTCATTTGCCAGAATTGACTTGAAAATATAACCTTGGCTATATTATTTTCTCTGCCTATAAACTGCTCTGCTCCAAAGTGCTTTGGTAACAAGCTCTTTATCCTGACTTGTATGCAAGGTCATTCACAATAAGACTCAAGCTTACATTTCAGGTTGTATCTCTTATTGCTCCAACCCATGCAGGTGCTGTACCTTTAAGAAATCAGAAAATGTCATTCATTGTACATTCTGACATTGCCTGGCTTTTTCTCTTCCAGGTAAATCTTTTCCTGCCATTAATGCTAGAGAAACTTCCATTTGTCCTTCAAAGTCAAGCTCAAATATCATCTACTCCCTGCAGCTTCCTTTGTGCCTTTCCCAAACTTAAGGGAGATTTAACCACTTCCTCTCCACTGTATAAGGGCCTTTTATTGGTAGGACAAATACATAACAGTAAAGAGCACATATTTGGACTCTGGGCTGGAGCGTAAGTGATTTTGAGTGCAATGCCTCAATCTCTTCATCTGTGAGATCCTGGAGGATTAAATGAGTTGAGACACAGAGTTAATAGAAAAAGATCTGACATGTACAACGTACTCATGAGTATTATAAAGTATTATTAACTATTTCTCATACTGTGTTTTAGTTTTGCATTCAGTACCTGTCTGCCATTCCTTGAGAGATCAAGGATGGCAATATGTTTTCCTTGCTTCTTATACTTAGTATCAAGCACAATGTTTGTCAAAACTCTATATTTGACAAATTCTGGATCAAATCAGATTAGACTGAGCAAGTAGGGTGTACATATCCCATTCGATACTGTCAGGCTACTAAAGTTCATTTTAATATATGCTTTATAAGTAAAATAAGAGAACCACTATCAATTCTCTTCAAATCCAACAAATTATTGGAAAGAAACATTTGGTACAGAAGAACAACTACCTGGAAGTAAGTCTGAATAACATTAGTCAAACATGACAAGACATAATCTGCTATATAAACTTTCCATAGAGAAGATAAAATAAAATGTAAAACTAGAATTTTTAGAACAAAGAATTGTGTCAGTGTTATCTCCTCAACACAGAGCTTAATTCAGAAAATAATCCTTGATTTTTAAAATGTGCAATAAGTCCCCATCCTTAATCACTCTGTGCATCTCCTCCCTGTCATATGCTGCTCTTTCTGCCCTAGTGTGCCTTTTAAGTATGTATCAATGCCTTGAAACATGTCAGGCACTGTGCTAGGCACCAGGCATACAAAGATTAATAAGACCCTCAAAGCCAGGAAGTAAAACCAAGGCATAGAATGCTTTATGGAATGATGAATGTCATTCAATTTTTCCAGGGCATGATTATGTCAAAAGAAGTAATGGATGTTGAATTTTGAGACCACACCTAGTATTTTATTCTTCTCATACATTAAAGAGCTAGGCAAGAAAGAAAGTATAGAATGAAATGAGGAAAGGAAAAATCACATTTTTACAAGCTTGACTGTAGCCCCAAAATACTGTATTCAAATGAATGGGAGCAGAAATGTGTAGTGTCTCACAAAAAGAAAGAGAAATATCACAGGAACTCTGAATACTTCCCTCACAAACTCTGTCTTCTCTGAAATGAGATTAAAAAAAAATTAAGGAAATGACTGAAAAAATGGAAATAATTCTGGCAAGGTAATTAGTGAACGACAGGTCAGTCACCCTTGTAAAAAAATAAAATGTGGCAAGAAATCATGGCTTGGTCAAAAACTTTGAGGTTTTTAAAATTGGAAGCAATTTGTATGATGACTATTTTGACCATACAACTTCCTAATCTCAGTTCCCATAAAATCTTGGTGGGGGCTAAGTGGAATGGTTCATCTCAGCTGTGCAGATATCGTTCACAGAGGAAATAAAAAGATTTTAAACATTGGAGTCATTTCCTTTAGTTCTCAGTTCTTAGAGGAAAAAAATTCCCTTTGGTCAGTGATATCTGCAGCTTTATTCCTGCAGCCCAGCTTAGAAAAATAACAAAATCTCCTCTCTGAAACATTTTCCAATCAGACAAGTACAGGTTTCAACTCAAAACATTTAAGTCCAATAAAAGACTTTCCTTTGCTAGAGGGTTGTAGGAAGACTAACACCTCTTTAAGGTTCAGACTGCTCTCTAACGAGTTACATAAAATTCCATGACCAGTGTAAATGTCAAATGCGAAAGGATGTGTTCAGGAGAGAGACCCATATAATCAAATCTCTGGCCACTCCTTTGGAACTGCTGCTAAGGGGTCTCCCAGAAAATAATAGGGCCCATTTATGACACACAGTACAAATAGTAATAGCAATTTACCTCTCAAGTGGAACCTTAACAGCTTTGGAATGGTTACCTGAATGTGGTAAGAGTGGAAAAGCAGCATTTTCCAAATATATCCTCTAGCTAAGGACTTTTGGAACTGCTGCAAGATTATAAAGAAAAGATGGATTGTTGGAATACTGCTCTGCTCATCTATATGCATTCTAAGTGCCAAAGTTGGAGGCCCGGTGCATAGAGTGTTGTTCTCATGCCATAGGGTTTGAAATATTAGACAACCTTTGTTCCAGATTGATCTACAAGGAACAGGAAACATTACAGATCTTCCTTCACTGATATTTGTTTAATTTTTTATTTTTTTATTTTTTATTTTTCCTGAAAAATCCTTAGTGTTCATTTCCAAGTCTTTGGAGGCAATTTCTAAGTAGAAAGGAAATCATAAATAGGCTAGATCTAATATTAAATGGAAAATATGAGTAAACAGAATTCTATCTTCATACCAAATCTTAAAGTTTTTAAATTATTTATTTATTCCAGAAATACACATTAGCAGTCATATATGTCATTATTAAATTTAAGAAAAAGTCTGGAAGTATTTACAGTCTAGATTATACTTTAACTCAAACTGTAACGTCAAGTAAGTCAAAATATACTCACTGCCCACAACACAAGCTGCAGTTACAGAATAAATTATTGAGTTTTTTTTTTCTATTTCCAAATGCTCAGTCTAAAACTTAGAAACCTGTAATATATTTATTTACTAAAAAGCAAATTTTTAAATAGGTAAAGCAATCTTTTACTTGTTAAATAATCTTGACTATTTGATGCGAGATAAACAACCTTTTCATGTGCAGACTTTCCTATTTTTTCTTCCTTTTGAACTTTATTTTTAGTAAACCTGAATGAATAGAAATGATAAGAAACAGGAAGCTATTGCTAAATATGTCAGAAACATCTAATATTTCCAGGGCCAGAAAAGGAAAAATATTAGTACCATAACATAAGAATTTTAATTGCATGCAAATTTAAACCAAATGTTACAGGGAAACGCAATCTTTTTATTTCAAATTTATGCTCTCCAAGGAATCCCAAATGGAGGAGCTCAGTGTTAGCAAAGTGACTCTGAGCATGAATAGAAATGAAATTTCTGGTTAGAGTTTATCTTGTAACACCTATATTTACATTCTTTCCCAAGACAAAATTGTACCCCTCAACTTTAAAGTCATAATTAAAACTCAGGGTATTAAGAGCCCACTATGTGCTAGGAGATCTTCTGAATGTTTTACAAATATTTTATTATGAAAAGAATTGAGTTTCCGTTTGGAAACACTTAAACAGAGAGAATAAAGTCAAAAGTTGATTTCTGAACCAACTTTCTAAAAATATATTTAACTCTCAAACATAATAATTGTTCTAATGATGCATATAAACAGAAGAGAAAAAAATTCCATCTTGTTATTATTCTTATAAATAGTGAAATGACTGAGTAACATCATTCAAATAAAGGGTAAGGGATTTATTCTTTACATGTGAGTCCTTTGAGTAGGACCTGTAATTTTATTTGTGTATGTGTGTTATATGTGTGTGTCTATGCATGCCCATGTGCACACACACATGCTAAGTGATTCAAACTCTTTTTCTTGGTCCCTTTATAACCAGTATCAGACACCACAGAGTCTTAGGCTAACTATGAAGCTGAGGTAGACTAAGCATAGTGATTCACAAAGGCACCAACAACCATCGAGGGAGAATAAAAACAGTTCTGTACATATGGTTTATACTAACTATTGAAGTCACGCAAAACACCTGTGCAAGACTAATTTTACATTCTCATCTGTTTACATGCATCATTAGGACAATTATTAATTTTGAGAGTCAAATGAATTTTTAGAAAGTTGGCAATAAAATGAACTTTTCACTTTAATCAGAACTCTCTGTTTAAGAGTTTCCAAAAAGAAATTAAAATTCTTTCATAATAAAATATTTGGAAAACATTCATAATAGATTTTAGCACATAATGGGCACTTTATACCATGCAGTTTTAAATAACAAGAGAAGTTCATGGCATCTGATATGATTTTTTTAGGAAAAACAATACTAGTATAACTAAAGTAATACTGGAAATAATCAACAGTATTATTAACCTTTACATTATTTGGCATTAGGCAAGAATGAGTTCCTAGAAAAAAGAACTTTACCAAGAGCTAAAGTGGGTAGAAAAACTCATAAAGTAAGTAGAACATGGATTTTCCAGGTGATTTAAGTCAGGTTTAGAATGGGAGAAGACAACAGAAAGGGGCTGTAGGAGGGGGATGAACTGAGGACCCAAGAGTAGAATAAGCACAGTGTGTCCAGAGAGTAAAGGAACTGGCCTGGTCTGCATCATAGGTTTATGTTGGAACTGAAGGGGAAGCATAGTGGGATAGTCCATGCTCTGAGTACCCTCCAGATGTTATAGGAGTGTGATAACAAGTCACACACAGAGACTGAGGATTTTAGACTTAATAGGAGTGGCGTAAAGCAAGTCACAAACAGATTTTTAAGCAGACAAATGATGTGATTAAAGCGCTGGTTAAAGAATGCAGTGTATCTCCGGAAGTATCCCAAGTCCTTATGTTTTTAACATGGACTTGTACTTACGACAGCTCTGCGATAAATGGACAGTTTTATCTCAGTTCTAATCACAACCCAAAACACATTCATGACCATCTCTTGGTGCAACATCCAAGAACAGGGAATATAAGATGTGGTTCAGTCATTTAATATTTTATGCTTTTGGACATACACTGGCTAACTGCTTCATGTGCTAACCACAGTGAACAAGAAAGCAACAGGGTGTAATCTCATTTTTAAAAAAGATATAATTTTTCCTCTTGCTGAAAAAGAAAAATTGCTGATTATATCTAGTTTACTAAATACTGGCTACACTTCTGGGAGAACAAAGAGTTGTATTAAGGCAAACAAAGGAAGGATATCTAAGTCGATTTGACTAGGGTGGAGGGAAAGGGAAAGCTTTGAAAACTTGATGGTGATCAGCTGAGCCTTGCAAGTCAAGGAGGAGAACAGAGGCAGCATGGTTGAGAGATTATATTTAAGAGATTAAGTGGCTAAGTTTTTACAACAGAGCAGACCAGAATTTATGTCTCAGATCTTTTATTTCATGTTATAGCACCCTGGAAAATTTTTGTCTCCCTCTCCTTAAAATGCACAAGATAATCACATCAATTTGAAAAATGCTACAATAGTGTGTTGAAAACCTCAGCATACTTTTTGTACATAGTAAGTACTCAGTGAATGTCAGGCATTATTAAATGTGGGGTGTTTGTTAACTTCAGGCTAAGGGAGCAGGCACCAAAATATCCTTGCATATAGCATGTAAACAGTTGGGTGCTGGAAGATAGACTGGCAATCACTATGCCATGTATGTTGCTCATGTTATAATTTCAGTGGTGCCATTCACAGGGACACAAGGTGAATACTCCCTCACCCTTAGAGATGGTAGGGCTCACAAATGATAGAGATCTAAAAGTTTATACAAATAATTGAATATTAATGACAACAGACATATTAAAACTTTCTCGTTGAATCAATGAGTGTTTTCTTGTTGTATTTCAAAACTGTTGAATTGGCTTCATAATACTGTTGCCAACGATTGCTTTTTTGATCATGTATTTATGTTTTAAAAAATATAATGAATCTTCAAATACCATTACTTTATCTCACCGAGAATCCTTGCAATCACGGCTGCAGAAAACCTTCAATTGTTAGCTTTTTGAATGCTGGCTCCAAGACAGAACATCAGGGCAGAAGGATGTGATAGGGTAAAGTTCATGCATAGTTCATGGTGGCCAGAAAGCAGAGCAGGGGAACAGCACCAGGGAGGAAGGGGCAAGGGACCAGATATAGACACCAAGGTCGTGTCTCCGTGGCCTATCCAGACACATCCAGTAGTATGCTTTGCTAATCCCTGGGATTTACCCAGGCCAATCAGGTTGACAATCCAACTTAACTGTCACACCTCATATAACAAACTCTTAGTTAGCCTCATCCTCAGTTGTGAAAAGTAGAAAGTATTTCCCGTAAGATCAATCTGGCAGAAGACGGGGCTGCTCATTCTTACCACATCCATTCTACTAAAACTGGGAATCCTAGGTAGATCACTTAGGGAAAGGAACGAAATATGAGCCACAGTAAGTGGAAAGAAAGAAGATAAGTAGTCCCTGTTTACAGAACACATGATTTTATATATAGAAAACTCTAAAGCCTCCTCCAAAAACCTATTAGAATAAATTTATTCAGTAAAGTTACAAGATAAAATCAACATAAAAAATTTGTAATGTTTTTATACAGAAACCAGTAAACTACACAACAATAAATCAGGAAAATATCCATTTATAACAGACAAAAACAAACTTTAAAAAATTTTTTTGGTACTGGGGATCGAACTCAGGACCTTGTGCTTGCAAGGCAGGCGGCAGAACCACTGAACTAAATCCCTGGCCCAAAACAAAAATTTTACAAATAAATTTATCTAAAGGGATAAAAGACCTGTACACTAAAAACAATATTGATGAAAGAAACTTCAGACGACACAAAAAAGTGGAGAGATATACTGTGTTCTTTGATTGGAAAATTTAATATTATTAAAATCACTCTACTATCAAAACCTACAGATTAAATAAAATCCTTAGCAAAATTCCAATGACATTTTTCACAGAAATAAAAAAAAAAATTTAATTGTTATGGAACTGTGAAAGACCCTATAGAACAAGTTTAACCTAGACAAAAGCATAAAGCTAAGAAGCCACCACCCTACCTAACTTCAAATCATACTACAAAAATACAGTGATCATTACATCACAGTAGTGGCATAAAAACAGACACTGGAACAGAATAAAATGTTCAGGAATGAAGTCATATGTTTATAATTAACTGATTTTTGACAAGGATTCCAGTAACTCATAATGAGGACAATCTCTTTAATATGTGGTGTTGGGACAATTGGATAGTCAAGAATGCAATCAACTTTTATCTAACACTGCATAAAAATCAGCTTAAAATGAATTAAAAACTTAAACAACAGACTTGAAGCTATACTACTAGAGGAAAACATAGGAGGAAAGCTACAAGACTTGAGTCTAGGGAATAATATTTTTGGGTAGATTTCCAAAAGCACAGCAAACAAGAGTGAAAACAGGCAAGTAGGGTTACATAAAACTTAAAAATGTATCTGCATAACCAAGGAAACAAGCCACAGAGAGAAGGAACAACTTAGGGAATGGAAGCAAATATTTGCAAACTATGTATCTGATAACGTGTTAACAGATAAGATGTATAAGGAACTCAAACAATTTAATGGCAAGGAAAGAAATAATTTTAAAATGAGCAAAAGATATAACTAGACATTTCTCAAAAAAAGACATATAAATGGCTAACAATATAAGAAAAATGTTCAAAATCAGTAATCATAACAAAAATGAAAATTAATAACACAATGAGGTATCACCTTACTCTTGTTAGAATGGCTATTACTAAATCCATCAAAGATGGTAAGTGTTGGCCAAGATATGAAAAAAAAAAAGAAATCCTTTTGCACTGTTAGCAGGAATGTCAGTTACTACACCCATTAGGTAAATCAGCACGGAGATTCCTAAAAATATATAAAAATAGAACCACCCAAAGGAATCCCAGGACAGGGTATATATTCAAAGGAGAGAAGATCAGCATGACAAAGAGACAGTGCAATTCTATGATTATTGCAGTTTTATTCACAGTACCCAAGATATAAAATCAGGCTAAGGGCTAATGGATGGATGAATGGATAAAGAAAATGTGATATATGTACACAGTGGAATAGTATTGAGCATTGCAAAGAAGGAAATTTTGTCATTTGTGTGAACAATCATGTTAACTGAGAAAACAGGCAAAGAAAACAAATACTGAATACTCTCGGGTATATGTGGAATCTAAGAAAAAACAAATTTATCAAAGCAGGAAGCAGAACAGCAGTCACCAGGGGCTGATGGTTGAGTGGCTGGCTACAAAGTGGCAGTTATATTTGTTGCTCAGTTTATAAAATTTCAGGTATACAGGAGGGATAAGCTCAAGAGATTTATTGTACAAAATGGTGACTGTAATTAATAACAACTCATTATATTCTTGAAAATTACATGTAAAGTAGAATTTAATTATTCTTACTATGAAAATTATAAGTATGTGATTTCTTACATATATTAATTAGATATATTTAGCCATCCCGTAAGGTATACATATTTCAAGCTATCATGTTAGGGAGCAGGTGAATGGCTCAGCGGTAGGACACTTGAGGAGTATTCAACAAAGCCCGGAATTTGATAACTGGCACTGTAAAAACAAACAAACAAATAAACAAAGAAGTAACACAAAATCATTCTAAATAAGAAATATTTTTATAAATAATATATAAATACATTAGAATGGGAAAAAGGTGTCCTAGTGCCTTTTTTTTCCATTCAGTTGATTTCCAAAAGAACAAATACTTTAGCAGTTATCAATAATTTTCAGTTTCCCTAGGTTCTTGTTTTGTGTCTCACAAATAGGCATAAGGCCTGTGTACTTTAAGTGACCTGGACCAAGGACAGAGTCAAGTCCTCATGACGCACATATTGCCCAGGAGGTCATTTTTTCCACTACTGACTGGAAGAGCTCAGATGTAGGAGAGACCTGGGCAAAACATCAGTCACAGTTCCTGGCTAACAAGAGGGAAGCATTTCCTCTCCAAACTAGAGATCCAGTTTGTGTTTCTGGAGTGGGCCTGAGGGTCATAGCTTCTCTGATTCCACATGAATGCAGTTAGCTAACCATGGCTGGGAATTCTGAATACAACCACTCACAAATTGTTTAGAGGACAAAGCTTAAGTGAAACCATTTGGAACACAGAGCTCTAGGTAACGTTTTAACTCTCAAGTTAAATCCAAGTGGGAATGCTTTTAGTTTTTTTCCTAGTGTTTGTCCAAAAAAGTAAAAAAAAAAAAAAGAAAAGAAAATCAGCAATGCCAAAGATAACTGGTTATCATGAATGAACAGAAACATCAAGCCCTGTAGATGTTATGGTTTCCATTGCAGTGCTTCTTCATTGTTACTACTGAAAATAACCTTCAGCTTGACAAGAAAGAGAAAAAAGTACTTCCATGCTGTAACTGAGAATGGCTTGATTCTGGTTACAAATATGAAATGGCTTCAAACATGAAATGGCTTCCTTGGTGTTATGCTGCTTCCTACAGAAATCCCATCATCAAAGTTAGACTAAATGCCCATGATGGTGGTGGAGAGGGAAATCTATCAGGATCTAGTTATAAAATCCACGTTGGGAAATTGAATGCCAGGTCTGACAAAGATAACTCTAGACTAGGGAAGAAGTAAATGGAGTTAGAATACAAAGGAATTCTGAAATCCAATACAAAATTTCAGAATCAAATGTGGACAGGGTATTTCAGAGTGATAATAAGAAAATCAACATGTTGAAAAAAAATTGAATATAACTTCTGAAGTTTCCCATAAAGCACAGAAGGAAAGAAGACTAAGAGCTCGTAGGTCAAAGACCAGAAAACAACAGGAGACAATAGGAAGCTATATGAATGGGAATCTTCTGAGAAAAAACAGGTTGGAAATGGAATTCCCTTAGCAGGTATAGGATTTATGCTGCAGGAACTGCTTCCTGGATAAGCTCAAAACAAAAAGTCCTTGGATTATACTATATCATACCTTTAAAATCCAAATAAAAAATAGTTGTTCATTCTCTGCTTCATCTGTCCAGAAGATGATGACCTTAAACTATTCTCCACCACTGAATGTAACCCATTTAAAGAAAAGAATGAAGACTTATTGTTATGGCTTGTGTCTAGATGCCCCCCAAAGCCTCATGTAGTCATAGGAGAGGATTTTTCAGAGGTGACTGAATCTAGAGTGTGTGATTGACTCAAGGTGCAATGCTAGGATTAAGGGTGGGTGATTGCTAAATCAGTCCACTAATTGCTTTGGTACCACCCTAATCCCCGTAGCCTGCATATAATATAAGGGACAGAAAGAGGCTTCTCTTGTCTCTTGCTTCCTTTGCTACCTTCTGCCTGCCATGGACTGTTTCTTCTCTGCAGTCCCTGTCTGCCATGCCACTCTGCCTTGGAGTCAGCTGATTATGGACTGAAACCTCTACAAAATGTGAGCTAAATAAACCTTTCCTCCCTTTACTTTGGGCATCATGTATTTTGCCTCAACAACAAGAGAGAAGTAACTAAGACATTTACTAGATAGTTGGGGTACAGTGCCCTCCTCTGAGGTTTTAACCTTATCCCCACTGAGCAAACACACGGAAGGCAAACCAAAGAGAACTGAAATAAGAGAGTGCTGCTGTGTAACTCTAGCACATGGGCCCTTTAAGCAGGCACATGCCTATTGTGGATCTCAGAGTAAGAGATATTATCATATTGTTATTCTCTTTATGATATAAGAGATTTTCTTATATTGTTGGTCTCTTTGTCTTTCTAGCGCTACTTTTAATTTCATGGCTATTTTTTCACTTAAACTTTGTTAAACTATTGCTCAATTTAACATTTATCCAGATAGGAGGCTAAACATTTGTCAATATCATGTAAGTGCAAAATTTTAGTCAGCAGAAAACTGTTCTCAAAACATAACAAAAGGAAAATTCGATAAAATTGTTTTCAAAAGGAGCCTGTGCTTTTGAAGCACAGTCTGTCTTTTTCTATCTATATTATGTGACAAACAGAACTGGAATCCCTGATCAATATTGTTTAGAATCGATGGAAGTAGGTTGCTAGGAATTACTGCATATTTCTTTCAAACTGTTCACCTTAGATGAACTCAAAATATTGTGCTTGTGTCTCCTTGTCATTAATAACATCTAAGGTCATTCACTTTTAGTCTTACACATAGGGATTATTTTGTGAGAAAAACAGTCAAATAGTGCATAGACGCAAATTGTGTGGGTTAGACATATGTTGGGATGTTGACAATGATGTTTGAAGCATTTTTCAGCATCTCTAGGTTTGTTTCCCCTCATGTAAAATGGGATAATTCTCTTAGTTATCTAATATTCATTCAATAATTATACAGGTTATTAAAATCTGAAGATGCACATGTCTTCAGTGGCCAAGTAAGTTAAAGGGGAGTGAAGCAAGGTGGTTTAGTCTCCACTGAAAGGCATGCCCATATAAAATACTTTTAAGCAGTATTGTAGCCAAACAACATTCCTCTGCTCTGCTAGACAAATTTGCCCTTCTAAATAATTCCAGGAATGTTCTCAGAGACATCCAGATTCCAGTATGCTGAACAACTAGTTAATGGAAGCTGTGTATTATAACATATTAGTATATACTGAATTCTCACCACCTTAACTATTACCTACCATGTTTTGGGGGATCACATAGATCATCATTAACTCACTCTCTATTTACATTCTCTCCTGGGCAAACAGATTAAAGACACCATTTGAGCCTATTCCATCATTTCTTCTCCTTCTCCTTCTCCTTCTCCTTCTCCTCCTTCTTCTTCTTTTGCCTTAATCATTTAGTCTCATGTGTTTAGTTCACTGCTTGATTTGTTCTCATAGTTTTTGGGGGGTTTTTTTTGTACAGGGGATCGAACTCAGGTCCTTAGTTTGTGAGGCAGGTGGTGGTACCACTGAGCTAAATCCCCGGCCCTTTGATTTGTTGATTGGTAGGCTGATGGAAGGTAGGAAGAATACTTAAGTGCATTCACAGAGGAAACAGGAAAACATTTCAGTAAATTCTAATGTCCATAAGAAAGGCCCCTGACACTACAAAAGACTGGGGTTAATGGAAGTACAGTAAGCCTCCTTCCTCTGGTTTGCTACAACATACAATGTTTCCAGTACTTCATGTACCAGGCTTGCTTTTTATTGTTTACAGAGACTCAATTGTTGGAACTATATTATCTGAAAAGATGCACTTTGTAAAATTTTTTAAAATTTCTCTCAAAAAGACATAGCCAAAATTTTGACTCTAGGCTAGGGATTTTTTTTTTTTTTTTTTTTTTTTTGGTAGTGGGGATCGAACTCAGGTCTTTGTGCTTGCCCAGCAGGTGGTGAAACCACTGAGCTAAATCCCTGGCCCAAGGCTAGGGATTTTTGAAGAACATCGGGAAAGGAAAGTTTAGGTTGGACACCATAGGAAGGTGAATTTAATTGCATTAAGTGTCCATATTAGGAAGCCCCAGTAGTCAGCTTACTAGAATGACACAAATAGCAATGTTAAATTTTCACACAACTTTAAAACATATAAACTTTATCGATGCTTCAAAAGGCTTTTATTTAGTAATTTTATATTTAAGGATAACTCGTTATCAGTTGTCTTAGCTTATTTCTTCCAACAAAAGAAAACCCAAAAAACCTTACAGCTATCTAAGGCAGAAGAACATCTCCAGAATTCTTTGGTTTGTGCAACACAGTAGATGCTTAATTAGAAAGAACTATGGAGATTTCATTTCAAGTTTCAGTGAAGAAAATTACATTTTATTAAACTGAAACACACAAAAAAGTTTAGGTAAACCAGTATGTAAACTCATAAAAATTCACTTAAACTATCTTTGCATCCATGATACACAAAGAAACATACTGACAAACACATTTCTATATATGTAAAATTAATATGTTAATAATATATATGTGTTATGTACCTGTATTTATGTTTCACTTGTAGTTACTTAGAGAGTTACTCTAAATAAATTTAAAAAAAACTATGAGAAATCAAAATAGATTGGGAAAATTCTACATTTTATAGGGAAATCTTTGATGTTTTAAGTTTTCTTCATTCTATGTACAAGAACCTAATAACCTCAATGAATGTAATCATTATATACCATAAACCTGAAATAAGATTAATATCAGTAAGAATGAAAATGGAGAAAGTGGAATTAGAAGAGGAAGAGAGTGGCGAGGAAAGGGAAAATCTCATAGACACCCTTGGAAAACTTATGAACCACATTATTTTAATGAGAGCTCAAGTTATAGCTCATAAATCTACTCTATAGAAAAAAATTCTTTTCATTTTTCCCTGTAGTGGAAAGCTATGTTTTACTTTATTATACAGAAAGTGTCCACAAAGACATAAATTCCAAGGTGCCTTATATTTCTCAAAGAATTTTGCCACTTAGTTTCACTCATTCTACTTCAAATGTGATTATTTTTCACATCACCCTTAATTCCAAAGCCCAGAATGTTCTTTGACAGTTGCTTCCCAAAATTCTTCTGTTTCAGCTTGTGGTTTTCCAATAGTGGACAAACCCTGAAAGTATGAACAGCTGAGATGTGCAGCTTAAGGTACTTATTTCTTATTGAGAAAAACAGTTTTCAAGGTGTCTCAGAGAAGGTGTGCTAAAGGTACTTCGTGAATACAGGTTTCTTCTAATTCAGGGTGAGGTCAGCTGAATGACCACAACTACTAGGTCTATCTGGATGCCTACCAGTTAAATTTCGTAACAGAATTAGAGGTTAGATGCAAACCTTGCAATATTCACTTAGTCCACAACACAAGGAGGGAGCCATGCTAGTTTTTTAAATAGTAATATAATACAAGCCCTAATATCACCAATGTATTTTGGACAAAGAAACATCTGAGACCACTTCTAGCCATTTGCAGAACGAGATTTTATAGTGTTCTGGTTTTTTTATGTGCATGAATTTTTTTCTCTTTCATATTCCAGAGTTCTCATTTCTTTACTAAATAAAAGAACTATCAATATTACTAACAATATGATAAGCAGTAAGTTAATAAGAACAATGGTAAACATCAAATCAAGTAATGGTTAATGATTCTTAAAAAGTTTCATGATTTTACCATGGTTTCACAAACCAAGAAAACAAAAACCTTTAGGCTTTTTTTCTTCTTTTTACCTATTAATTTGTAAAACAACACTGCAGAGTGAACAATATAACAAAGGGTGAACAAAGAAACATTTTTTTGCAGAATCCATCCAACTCAATTAGAATGAATTCCACCACCTGCCACTGTGACAGAATGTGCTTTTGCTCAAAGACATTGAATTTATAGGCCCTGTAAATCTTGATGGCTATCACCCAGCCAATGCCAAAAAGTACTTCTATTTTTTGCTGCTAATAAAGCCAGTCTTGATAAACATGTATCAATTCACGACACATATTCCTTCAATACTAAAAACTTACTCAGAACTGTGTTAAATTATGTAAGACATGAAGGAGTGTTAGACAACATGGTCTCTGTGAGAAGTCCAAGTCTAAGGCCATAGAAACATTTACCTGATATATGTGACAGGCATGTAATAAACATGTTCCGTGTAATTCTCTTTTTTTTTTGCACTGTAGGTATAGATCATCTTGTTTGACAGTTGAGGAAACAGATGTGCAGAGGTGTTATGCAACTTTTCCAAGGAAAATAAGATTATTACTTAGAGAATTTCTTAGTACAGACTTCAACCAAAAAAATCCTTGGATCATGTCTTTTTATATTTTCAAATGTACATTTTTAATATCTTTATGTCATTGAAAGTTTCCATAAATTTTAATGAACTGCACATATACTTGCTATATCTGTATATTATATTATTGTGCTTTGTATGTTAATTTAAATGCATATTACTATCTAGAACTTCCCATAGATTTGTCAAATAATTGATGAGGAAAATAGCTTTAAATCAGTAAAGGGTTAATAGGACACTAATAAAATAAATATTGTGATTTGGAAATTATTACTTTTGAAGAGTAACTTTGGGAATATGGGTATCCAGATGTCTTTGTGGTCGTGTGTGTTTATACAGCCCACACTTGTGCTTTTCACTACTGTGACATCAAATGTCCCATAGGAAAAGCTAAAGGCCCTGGCATCTAAGTAACCACTTGTATCTGTCCTGCATCTTCACTGACTTGGCAAGAAGAAGTAACTGCTACCTGGAGCCTCAGGAATTTATGATCTAGAGGAAGGACACAAATTAGTCATATAACCAGGAGATATGGTATAGTTATGATCTTTCACTGAAACTGGTACTGAAAATTCATGGTGTTGTACAAAGGATATAGAGTCCACAGAGAAATAATTGATGTAGACAATTTGAGGTAAGAAGAGAGAACATTTCATATGTATTTATATTTGTCAAATTCTAAATATAGGGAACTGAAAGACAGTAGCAGGAGAGCAAACAAACCATTTGGACAAAAGATTTTCTTTTCAATTAGAAAACGTGAATTAATAAAAGTAACATTCTGATTATGGTTAAAAGCAATATAAACATAATTTTATCTTTAAGCCATTTTATATTCTCCAACAATTACTTAAAAATATTCCTAATTAAACCATGTCACTTCTGCAAATACAAAATCATTAGAGATGTATGTGGGTTATGATACTAAATGTTGTCAAATAACAATTTATGTTGAAAATAATGTTTGTGGTTATTTTTATTACTTTCACCTAATATATATGTAATAGTAATTGGAAAGAAATGCTAATTATATAATGCTAATTATAGTTAAATGCACTATTGAAGAAATTTGTGCAACTGTTTGACTCCCAAAATATGTCATAAATAACTACTTTGTTTATTCCAAAATCTTCTCAAAGTCAGCACACCATAATAATAATAAAAATGATCCCATAAAATGTTTAGTATCTTGATAGTGGAAATAATAAATTCAGAAGGGTGATTTTGGAAGGAGAAACACATTTAGATACAGTTGTCTGGTTGAAGTAGAGATGAAAAATGAAGGTGATCTACCATCAAAGTGAATACTCTTTTCCAACTTTGTTATTTTCTCCAAAGAGGCCCAGTATGAAAATTCCATGTGACAGTACCTAAAGAAGTAAACTTGGTGGATTGAATGAAGGTACTAAAGTTCCTATATAAACTACCCTTTTCTGAAATAAAAATAAATGCTAATATCAATATCAAGTAAAGCACACATGTAATAACTCAGAAGGGGATAATATTACATATATGCTTTACTTGGTACTGATACTGGCTCTTATTATTTATCTATCTCTAACCATCTATCTATCTATGATGCTTGATATTGATATTGGTTTTTATTAGAGAGAGAGAGATTACTTGTGACTAGTGATAAAATTAATGCCAAAATAGAGTAAAATTCACTAAAGAAATTTAGGGAAATATCACACATCTGATATTCCAAAGGGAAATGTAGTTGTCTAAAGCATAACTGTTTTTATCTGGTTTTCTATTTTCCTAGTAATCTAATCTCATTATTTTAAAATTGAATAAATGTGTTTTTCGGGCCATTTTGCTTCATGAGCTTCTTGCTCAGTAGACTGTGAGCCCACCTGGTGGAGGTATATGTTCCTCTCAAAATGTAATTCCTCAGACTCATAAATTTCACAGAACATTTATTTTAGTTTGCTTTCAGGAAATAAAAGGAACTAGTAAAGAGGCTCTCCATAGCATGCATTTGGTTTATTCTTTTTCTTGCTTTGTCTCCATGTGGGGCCACTCAGGCTAAGTATGCTGTCTGCCAGCCCAACACAACTCCACTTAGAAATGCATACATTCCTACTAAGTGCATGTCATGTCTCTTGGTTGGATTAATCCCTAGGTAGGGGCTCCCTCATATCCTCTAAAGACTGTAACTAAACATGTGACAAAATATAGCATCATGCCTCCCTCCAGGTTCATGGGTTGAATACAGTAATCTGCAGTTCCCTCACTTCCTATAGAAATACTCCCTGTCAGTACATAAGGAAGAAAACTAAAAATAAAATTGATTCATTCTAAAGTCTTCCAAATATATAGCCTCATATTTAGTAACCTAAAAATATTTTAAAAGCAATACATAATATGTCCATGAATTTAGAACTGCTAAAAGTCCTATAATCAAGTCACATCCCTCTCTGAAACAATCTATTGGGGCTCTATCCCTCTCTGTCAATTAGTATAACATACAGAATTTCTTTTCTTTACAGGAATAATAACAATTTATGCTTTCATTCAATAAAAATCCCTTCGATGATTTCAGTGCTTTTGGATATTTGTCTTCAGCTTTGATTTTAAGGGCCCAGTGAAATGTTAAAGGCAATATAAGCTTCCATAAATGTAATAATTCAACCAGCCTATGAAGACAAAGGCAGACGAGAGTATTTAAAAAACTCGGAAGGGAATTGATGTGTTTGGCCCACTAGCTACTCGTATACCTATGTCCATTCAGAATGGAAGCTTAAAATATCCATTGTTCAATTCCTTTCTGAACATACAGCCTCTGTTGGAAAAATGGTTTCAGGGTTGAAGAAGAGGAAAGCAAATCATAAAGAACAGGAAAAGGCAGACATGAGCAAATTTATTTAAGATTTGCACCTTGTTTTTAATAGCTGTTTTCATTAATTTCATTAAATTTTCCCAACATTAAATTAGCCCTTGTAGTGGATCCAGAAAGACAACCTATGAAGAGAAACAAGAAAGAGGAAAACAAAGTACAAATCTCAGTAACTTGTTCAAAAGCTTTTGTTTGGTACTGGTGTTCTAATATCTGAATGAACTGTGGTCTGTTTTTCATTACTCCCCATCCAGAACTATTGCCTGTTTTGTTCTGCAATTTCTGATCATTTTGGCCTGATGGTGACTATTTTGTTTTGTGTTGCAATATTACACAGAATAAACCTGTTGTAGCTACCACCTAAAACACAAAAATCTTAAAAAGCTGTTGCGTGTTGAAAGAATTCCTGATGACACCTTCCAGACTAAATTGAGTGTGTTTGTCCACCTGACTGCTGTCCAACATGCAGGTGCAAGTGGTGGGCAAGAAAGAAAGAAAAAAAAACCTGTCTTATAGATGCTAAATTAGAATTAGTCTGTCAGGTTGATACATCAAGATTAATTTTGATGCTTTTCACCTTGAAGGAGACTAATACACAGACATTCTCACTTTGCTAAACACTAGCTTGCATATTGTGCATAGTAAGTATGTACAGTATCTCATGAAAAAATAATTTCATATATCTATGGAAACAAAAATAGATAAATCTTCATCTTCATAATGTTTGGTTTTAATTGCATAGCCTTCATGTGAAGGCAAAGTTGAAGATTATTGAAAAGTAAGCATTTTCACAGAGACCAAATTCAATTTGTGTTATCAAATGGAATGATAGTCTCAATGCTTTTAGAGAGTTTGTTTTGAAAGACCTCCTCCTACACTCTTTGCTTTCCTTAAGAAAGCAATGGTCAAAAAAAACCCCACAAAAAACAAAAACCATATATAATCATGTTGTATCTGATCACAACAATATTAAGGAGTCAATGTTACATGCAGAATTAAGTTCAAAATGTCCAAGGTAACAATTTTCCTTTAAAATCTTGACCCCTTCCTTTTTTTCTATGAAAGCACTTAAGTGGTAAAATATTCTATTCTAGATACATGATCTACAAATTTGTACTCTGAAATCTTTCTCTTGAGCAGCAACCTTTCCCAAACTCATCCATTCTCATTTTTTAAATACATTTCATTCCCCAGAAACAATTCTCTATATTATTCTCCAACAGTACTTAGTAGATATTTCTACTATATATACATCTCTTGCATTCCCACATGGACAAGAGCAATATAAGAATATTAGAATTAGTTTACTGGTTTTTTTTTCAACTAGAAATTGAACTGTTGGGTGGCAGAAATCATGTATTAGTTTCTGCTTCGTGATACATAGTTCATTTCTTAGTATGGAGGAGGCATGGAATTTTTTTTTCATTACTGAATTAAACTTGGCTACTATACCCAAATAGCTTAGGATACATATGAGTATTCTTCTCTAAAACTTGTGAATGTTATATTTCTATATATAGTAGGGGCAGCTTTTAAAATGATTTGGACTCTACCACAATTCCTGATTTCAATATCACAACAAAGAGTAGATTAGGAAAAAAAAATGTTATAAGGAACATTCCATTTTTCAGTAAGAATTAAATCATCCAGAAGAGACCATATAAAATTCACAAATAATTTAACACAACCTTCATAAGTGTATGGGATTTCTAGATAGCAAGAAACCTAAGCCACATATATAGTAAAATGCACTCAAAAATATCTGCAGTAGAGAAAAAATCCTGACCTAACAAGATGTCAACTCCAAAATTATGTGAGTTATTTACAGCCAAAGCGTGGATACAACAGGACCATCAATAAATTCATTCCTAATCCCAAATGTTGCTAAAGCTTTAAAGAACAGAGAAATTAAAATATGTTCTGCATGGGAAAGTTTTCCTCAGCCTTTCTTATTTTTATATAGGAAATCAATTTGTATCACTGATAATATCATTCACATCAGACAACCCAAAGTTGTTAGGAGATAATTTAGTTTTATGCTGAAGCAATTTGATACTTGTTCTGATTTGTGATTTTCATTTTGTTTGTTAATGAAAAAAATTAATGAGCAATGTTACCAGAAATACAACTCATCAAAGCATCAGTATTACTAAAGAGGCTTGCTACATACTGTACATTGTGATCACTCTGCAGCTGGGACCTGGACCACTGTAATGGAGGAGCCATCAAACAGCAGAGGCAAGAGTTCAGGGCATAGATTCCCTCACACATACCTTTGCATTGATTTGTATTTTTGTCAAGAATTGCCTTTGTGGATACAATTTTTCCATACCTGAAAAAGAGAAAAAAGTCAATGTTAATGTAACTCAGTGAAGACATTTAAAATACTTTAATGAATGTCAAGGCAGACACAATTGAAGATGCATAAACCAAGAAAACAAGTTCTTTTTTTTTTTTACTTATACCTGTACATGATATATCTTGGTTCTTATTTTTTCCCCATTCCCTGTCCTCCCTGCACCCCTCTCCACCCTTCCCTATTAACAAAAACTTTGTTTCCATTTTTTTCTTAAGAAAACAAGTTCTTAACTCCCATTATACACCTGGGTGATTTCCTTTCATGAGCCCTTCTTTGTAATTCAGGAATGCACTTCCCTAAGTACCAGAGCACTGGGCTGCACCTTCACACATAATGTTTCAGGCTGTCAGAGGTGGCAAAAGGAGATTGATGTGATTGAGGAAGGCAAACTGCAACCTATGGACTCCTGGGGGGAAGGAAGCAGGAGGACAGGCACCAGGCGGAGAGGGGCATGTCTCCTATTCTGCCACTAAATTCTGTTGCAATCTTGAGCAGTTTATCCCAACTACTCTAGGCCACAGTTTGATTTCTTCTGTAAAAATGAAAAGCTACATATGTCAAATCTTCTGGTTCAATCAACCTTCACATCTTTGGGAATCCAAGTATTTGGCTCCAGAGGCAAAGCAGTGTAGTAGTTAAAAGTATGGCACCAGAGGACCATGGCTCAACTCTAAATTCAGTCTCTCCATATATTGATTCAACAAGTCATGTATACTCTGAATCACTTCATCATCTATAATGTAGGTACGTTTATTAATGACTTCAATTACTCACTTGAATAATTTAAATCTATTTTAAATATATATGATGAGGATAATATTATCTTCCTTTTAGGGCTGTTGTAATGACTAAATGGGTTTTACCTGACATGCTGAAGACACTGGATGATACCGAAGAAACATCACTAAGTGTTACCCTTTCTCCAAATTCTTCTCTATAGTATCTGCTATAACACCAGTCCTTGGTATTTTCTGAGGTACAGGAGAAGTAAAAAGAAGCTAAAGCTTCTGTCAAAAGTGACAGTCTACAGAATTACTAGACTGTCAAAACTTCCAATAAGAAATTTGGCAGCTAAGGTATTTGCTAAAAGATATTTTACATTTACAATTTTCACTACTATTTTTAATCTTAGACATTTTACTAACAATTTTTTCACCATACTTGCTCACACAAATACAAGCTTTATGCTTTTTTCTTTGTTTAGTATTACCACAGTGCCCATTATTTCCTCTGTATTGTCATATAAGGTCACACCCTCCAAAACCTCCCAGCCCCACCTTTCCCACCCCACAATTGATACTAACATGCAAAAGCTACATTTCATCCCCAGAGTTTCTGTGTTAGGAAAATCATCATAACACTCTCTTCAGTAGAGAATGATCCTCCCATCAACTAGAGACAATGTTTACTGAGTTCAAGCTATTTGAGCAAATAAACATTTGCAAAATGTATGTAATGAGAAGAAAAAAAAAGGAAATTTTTGCTGAAACTTTCCACAGAAAGTAACAGTAATGCAGCCTATGACAGGTAAAAACTGGAGAAAGAGAAATAAGTTACAGTATTTAAAACTAACACACATCAGGCATAGAAGTCTTTAAGATAAAAATCCTTCTTAATCGGTTTCTAAAGCTACTCTTTAAATTGTTTGTTTTTTTTTTGGTAATGGGGATTGAACTCGGATCCTCCCGCTTGCAAGGCAGGCGGCAGAACCACTGAGCTAAATCCCTGGCCCCAACTCTTTAAATTTTTATAGATGTAGTTTCAAAATTAAAATTTAGCTCTATCTTTTAAAGACTAAATTAAAAATTATTGTATTTCATAACAAATTATATTTGACAGTGGGACTCTAGGCCAATGGTATGCATATCATCCCAGTTTATGAATATTACAAGGATGTCCTGTACTTCATTAAATGCATTTTATGTAAAACTGCTATCATTACTTTAGAGGGGAAAAAAATCAAATCTCTTCTTGTGGAAAGCTCTTGTAAGTACTTTAGCTGGCAACTTTTTTTAAAAGAATAAATAACCAAAAAGAACTTTATTCCCCAGAGAATATGACAGTGTTAGCAGAAATGGAAGGTCTCTCTAATACAGACACATACCAGAAAAGCAAACTGTGCTACCTACCCCTTGACTGCCCAATTTCTAATTACACTCCAAGAGAGACTATCCAATAGCACACAACCACAAAACAATGGAATAAGACTTCCGAGTGCTACATGCAGCATTCATTCTGACTGGAGCTGTAGGAATTCCAAACCTTGCTCAGTTACAACATTTTGCATTAACAATTACTTTGCAGAGCTAAAAAATGCTTTAAACAAGAGAAAGCAATTAATAGGCCACCAGTCACAATTCATGTCTGAATTCTCATGATGACAAACAGGCATAACACTGTATTCTGGCATAACTGGCACTGTATTCTCCATGATCTACAGTCAACAGTTCATGTGGGTAAATAAACTTTAGGCTATTTTTAATAGGCCCAACCCACTATAAACACAAAAACCAGCAATATAATATTCCTGGGAAGAATTATAGTAAATGGTTCTTCCTGATGTTTTGTCAAAGTATACTCATATACTAGAATAAATACTAAATGTATAATTTTTACACATTGTAAAGGGAAAAAAGGGACTTCTGAGGTAAAAAGTAATCCTGAACTGACTTACTCTTCCCCTTCTTAGGGATTATATCAGGAATTAAATCTTCATAAAGTTTTTCTTCTACCCTGCCACCCACGAATGGAAAGCAAAATCTGATATTAGAGAACAAATATGACCAAGTTATTGAGCGATGCCTGGAGCTGGACACCAAGCCCTGGTCCCAGGAGCCTCCTGGCTCCAGGAGCTTTCTGACAAATCCAATTCTCTTCTTCATCCTCTCATTTCCTACAGCAAGAAGAGATAAAATACTATCCACAATAAGCTTCCTTAGGGAGTTGAAATTCTTGAGAGAAAACAGATGAACGAGGTGCACAGCTCTGTGCCATAATTCTTTCCACATGGGTTTCTCCAGCTGATGGAAGGAGGCCCTAAGAGAGCCTAAGACATATTTCAACATTAAAAATTACACGACTTGGGCCGGGGATTTAGCTCAGTGGTTCCGGCGCCTGCCGCGCAAGCACCAAGCCCCCAGTTCGATCCCCGATACCAAAAAAAAAATTACGCGACTCCGTATGTATCTACATACTTACAAACGATGCAGAGTGCTCACGGAGCTCTCTAAATACCACCAGTTATCAAAAAATATTTTTATATTCTAAGAGTACTTTTTAAAAGAGTAGATATTCTTCAATAGCGTCTCATATAATGTTTCATATAACTGAATTTTATAAATTTATATGTTGTCTATTATATCTTTATTATACATTTACCTTAGTTTGTCAATACAGGTTTTATATTCACTTTAAAATAAAATAACCAGCCCTTTTCTAGCATTTATCTTAGTTAAATGGCATCTGAATCAAACTATATTTGTTGATACACTCGATTATTTCACATACAAGCCTAATTTAAACTAATGGCATCTTCATTTTCCAAAGTTGGAGAGAAAATAAGAGCTATTATGGATCTACTCTTCATGAATTATGAAGACATCAAATTGGCAAAATATTTCTATAAAGAATTTATTTTTAAACCCTTTACTGAATCACCCACTGTGTATATTAATTCAAAAAATACAGGCAGAGACTGAAAATAGAGTCTCCGCAGTCAATTAACTCTCAGTGAAATCATTTTTCACATGCTTTCTATATTGATACCAGACTAGAAAAAGGTATCACATTTATTTAATGGATGAAACATTATCCTTTTAGCAAATGTGGTTGTTTGCCTACTTCTAGATGGCTCATTCATTCTTTGGCATTTGGAGATGCTAATGGAGCCTATCTTTGGCTCTAGGAACTCAGCTGGAATATGATAGGACTGTGATAGAGGATTCCAGGAGGTTTCATCTACAAGTTCACAACCATCAATATTTTGAAAGATTAGCTATTTCACTCTCCAAACAAGTGGTCAAGACCGTACATAACAGTTATGGGTTCAAATGTGCCTCTCTCCCCAAATTAATATATTGAAATCTTTGACCTTGGTACCTCAGAATTCAAATGACAGGGCCTTGGAGAAATAAGTAAGGTAAAATGAAGTTATACTAGTCACTTAATCCAATGTGGCTCATGTCCTTATATGAGGAGACAGGCACAAAAGGAAGACATGAGAAGAAACATGGAAAATACAACCACCTGTAAGCCACAGGAAGGGGCTTCAGAAGACCAACCCTACCACTGTCTCAGGATCTCAGACTTCCAGCTTCCAGAAGTTTGAGAAAGTAAATTTTTGTTAAGCCACCCATACAGTGATATTGTGTTATGGCAGTCCTAACAAACAACTGTAATAACCTCTTTTCCCAGGTATGGTGGCTTTCGAAAAAGGAACAGAAGTGAGAGGATCAGTGGAAAATATTCCTCCTTTAAATACTTTGCTCAATGATTTTGCACTTGGTCCTTCCAAGCCCTCACTTAAAACACCCAGGGTCTTCTCACCCAGCCTTTGTGTGTATGTTAACAGAGGCCTAGAAGTTTCACAGAACCTCCAAGAACGGACAGCTATTAATCCATTACCTGGCCCTGGGCCTTGTAGTGTGTGCATTTCCCGCATCCCTCCCTCCAATCAAACTCTTACATCATGGATCCACACCAAGTAAATTGTACAAGTCTATTTGAGAAGTTAAAATGTATTTTATTTACATAATATCTTAGGGCAAATACCCTACAAAGAACACAAAATAAGTACCTAGAAGGAAGAGTTGGAGAAGGGTTCTTAGAAAAGGAAGTGGTTGGAATGGGGCAATATTTTAACAATCAAAAATGTTTTATTGGGTGTGGTGGTGCATGTCTGCAATTCTGGCATGCTTGGAGATTTAGACAGGAAGATTGCAAGTCTAAGTTCAACTAGAGTAATTTAGAGACTTAGTGATAACCTGTCTGTAAGGAAGAAAAACTTAAAGCACTGGAGATGTGGCTCAGTGAAAAGACTTTGTTCAATCTTCAGTACTACAATGAAATTAATTAATAAATTAACTGATTAAAATGTTTTTAAAAGGTTTCTTTTTCAAGGCAACTTATTAATCGTTAGAAAATTATTATTTTCACACTATAAAGACATTCACCAGGATCCTAGGGTGAAATGTAAGGCTAGATTTCATATTTGACCTATGCTTAAGGAAATTAATCTAAAACTGCAATGTGCAGCAGAATGTCTTGGGGGGCTTGTGAACACAGATTGCTGGGCCCCGTTCCCAGAAATTCTGACTGTGTGGATATGAAGTGGACCTGGAGAATTTGCATTTCTCACAAGTTCCCAGGTAAATCTGATAGGACTGGTGGTGCTTTGAGAGCCACTGGTCCAAAAGACAAACACAAAGCAAAGACAGTATTGCAGAGAGCGCAGGAGCTTTCTGCAGCAATGAAAAACCATTTTCATCGCTGCAAATGTTTTCTTTTGTTCAGATAATACTCCATGTTAAAAAAAAGCACTATTGTTGTCAGAGTTTTTGCCTAATTATATCTGTCGTTTAGCCAAGGCAATGACAACTCAAATTCAGCTGTTTTGATAGTCTTTTTCAGCTACATTTTAGGAAGAAAGTAAAGAAAAAAGGCAATGTCTATGTAACTCTCTTCCTTTGCCTAAAAATAGTTAATAATTAGCAATTTGAATTAGAGAGCTAATCTAGAGAGAGAACTGAAAACTGGCAAGAAGAGAGTGATTAGTAATTGGCTAGTGTATTTTTACTGGTTGTTAAATTAGAAATGGATATAAGCCTGAAATAGATATACCAGACCAAAAATGCATAATTTTCATTCTTACATGCAAGAGAAAATCCCTAATATGGTAGTTCTTACATTATTAACTCTTCAACTACCTTGACAGATGCTTTTGCCTCCTAACCTTCCACTAGAACCCACTGCTCTACTTTGTTACCTGAGATGTACCCTCTTACCAATCTTCTCTTTTCCTGGCCATCGACCAAGAAAGTCATTGTACCTGGTTGCCCACATCTTAACATTGATATTCCTTGTTTCTCACTGCTGTAAATTCCTTGTTTATTCATGCAGGGTTGATGGAGAACAGGACCACAACCCCAGGGCCATTTTCTCTTCAAAAGTCCAATTCTGTGGTATCAATTCCCAAGGTCTTCGGTAAGTGCCTTTTAAATTTGGGGATTTTAAATGGCTCTTAACTATTCATGGGTTGCCATTTTAAAGCCTCTCTTACATCTTTTTGTTCTACCCCTGGTCTTACACACAGGGCTCAATAAATGTTTAATGAATGAGTAGATGAATGTGTACAATATACCCATCAAGGTGATAGGATGACAGTGATATAGGTATATAGGGGAACAGACATACCTCCCATTGTGAAAACTAACAAAGTGTATATTGTACCAATAATTACACATTGCTTTTCATATTTTACATTTACTCCATTTCATCCAAAAAGGGAGTGAGCTATAACATCAGTTAAGAGTCAAACAGAAATCATTTTATAGTCTTTATTGTAAAATGTTTTAC
Source organism: Heterocephalus glaber (assembly GCF_000247695.1). The sequence continues at coordinate 7,311,817 of NW_004624788.1, read as the reverse complement.
ACAATTTTGTCCAGTCTACAGGATAATTTTGTTAAGCCCACAGGATAGAAAAAGAAAAAAATTGAGATAAAATATTAAAGAGAAATTCCATATAGTATAACAGGTGCTGTAAGCTTTTTACTGAATCTATGGTTTTTTGTATTGATATAAGTGCATAATACGAATACCTCAAAGATGTATTTCCCAGGGAGATTTATCTATAAAAGAGATATAAAAGAGATAGACTTGAACTGTCTGTGGAATCTTTCTGAGTTTCACAACATTTAAAAAACACTTTCCTCTGCCTCTGTTATAAAAGAATGGAATTGTTTCATTTAAAAGAATCAGAATCCACCAACTAATAGACAAAATAGACAAGGTCACACAATATAGAAAGAAGTAGTTTCATGAAGGTGATTTCATGAAGGTGAAGTAGAAGATGAAATCAAGTCAACTTTAATTTAAAATAGCCTTCTTTTCCTTAATTACAAAAGCTCAAAAAGCAACATATCCAAGTGATAGAGAACACAGCATTTTTGTCAATAGAGCAATCTCACTGTACTACATTTTGCAAGGCATATTGGATAAAGCTGCTCCATGCTATCACAAAAAATCAGTATTTGGAGAACTATACCAGAAATCCCCTTCTATACTGTACTTTCAAATAATTCATAATAACACGTATGAATGGTGCAGTCTAATTACCTATATAAAAATTACTAAGTTTGTAGACTGTATTATACACAGAAGATTTCAAATTATATATAAAACAGGACTCTCCATAGCAGGGTAAGGAGACTTAACAAGAGAATACATGTGAAGCATTCTTGTGCAAAAATAGTCTTATGGTGCATATTCAAAAACAGTAGTTGGTGGGAGTGATGTAAATTACTTAATGGTCAGAAAATTCAGGCTGATGTTATAATTAGATTGTATAAAATATAATCAAGAAAGAGAGTAGATTGTACAATTTGTGTAATGCTGTCTCAACTCAAGTTATCAGCACTTCTGCTTCATTTGTTTGCCTTAATCTTTCCCTCTATTACTGCAGGTGTACACACCTCCCGTGAGTGCATTCTTTGCATTTCACAGGGTATTTTGAACACTCCTGTCATTCACATGTAGTTTGTTCCACTTGGAAGGGTCATGGGCTAAAAAGAAAATGCTGCTTTTTTCCCCCTGCTGCTTCCCACACACCAGAAATAATACAATGACTTGGATTCTTTTACCTGATCAATTCTTATGAAATCCACAGAGGTATGTGTCTCAAGGTCTCTAACTTCTACCACTCGGCCCCACAAAATGCTCTCAATAGTACACAATATCTGTACTCTCACAATCCAAAGCCCGGTTTTCTTACTTTCTTGAAACACCTATGACTATGAATCTTTGTATTTAAGCACAGATCATATCCCATAGGACTTAAGGGGAGACCCCATGGTGAATACATATTCATGGCACAAAGAGTACTTATACTTAGTAAAACAAAGCAAGCATTTGAAGATGCTATTGTTTCTCCAGGAAAGATAAGACCAGCTGTTTTCAAGTGTGGTGCTGTAAGACAGGGAGAAATTTATTAAAGATAATCACTTACTGACAAATGCATTGTTCTTGATTAATTGTTTTTCTTGTTTTTTGTATTTAATTGTGCCTTAAGAGTTCATTACAAACACTATTCACACCATAATAAACTGTTCATTATCATGTGTATTACTTTGCTCAGCTGGGATGCAATATCATCTCAGTGAAAAATCTAAGAATATTTTTATCTTTTAATAGTCCTCCAGTACTCGATTGTGCCTTATACATCTTATTTATACTATATCTGCCACAGGAGATACTATGCTTGGTCTCCTTTCTAGTTTCTATTGCTGTCTCTCCACAATGAGATCCTCTACACCTAACCAAATGCGATTACTATGTTAGTGACTTACTAGAGGATACTATTCAGGAGTGGCATGAGGGGTGGAATGTATCACGCCGTACAATGATTAATAGTGTATTTTTCTAATTGCTATTTTTTAAAAAAAAAAAAAGCAGAAAAGAACAGCACTGATGGCAGAGGCCAACATATTTTCTTTCAAAGAAGAGCTACACAGACGTGGAGAAGAAATGCTTCTGATCCATTCTTCCAAGCAATTTCACTGTTACATAAAAGATGTCTAAAGTATTTAATTTAGAACCTTTTGGCAAAGGGTGAATAAAGAAGAAATGTATAAACAAAAGTACAAATTAGAGATGAGAGAAAACTGTCAGCCAGTATATTACATTTTAATGTATGGATACCTCTAGCCATATCAAAGATAGTGATTAAAATTAGTTAGGTCCCTAAATTAATTAGAAAATTAATTACAGAATTAAAAATATTAATTGGGAGTAAATAACATACTCCCTAAATATCCACACATATATCCACACTTCTTTTCTTTAAAAAAAAAAAGACTGATTTCCACTGTTAGATGGATTCCCTTCAAAACTCTATGATTTTTCCCAATTAGATGATCATGGGTTTAATTGTGGTGTTGGTACAGATGTGGAATACACAGTTTTTCACCCACCAGAAGAGTGTAATATATTCTACCCATCAGATGAACTCTAGTTCACTTATCTTAATATTAGTTTTAGGGAAGCCAAGATAAAATGGTTATGTTTAGGTAGTATGCACTTTTCATATGCCATGGGAACATAATTGGTTTACTTCTATTAAGATTGTTTGCAATGAAAAGCTACAGTTCACACCTGTAAGACTGAAATCTGTTTAACTGTCTTCAGGGTACTTTTCACCTGATATTATATTAAATTCACTGACATGACATTATGTTGATTACTTTATCTAATATAAACGGAATATGTTTTGCAAAATAACACATAAAACTAGAACTGTAGAAATTATTCGTAATCACACACAAGACTAGCTAAGATGGTTAATTGCCTTTTCTGCATCTGTTTTTTTGCACAATTGTAGTCATTCAAAACAAATAATTTTGTATCTAGAACTAATGCTTTTAATAACTTTCTAAGTAACTTTTAAGTGTAACAATACCAAAGGCAATGTATATATTATAAAAATTCTGTTAGCACCGTTAGCAAATTTTAACAGGATACATTCAAACAGGTAGGTGTGAAGTAAGTAATGTCCCTTAAAGGGTGGTTTATAATTGACATACTTATTATGGAGCATTTTACTATTATCATTGTGTATTGCATTTTTAACTTATTTTTATTGATTGTGAACAGTTACTAAATACTAAAGAATGCTATCAGAAATGTACAGATGACAATTCCTTTAATTCATTTCTACTGCCTTTTAAATTTTGAGTACACCATCCCATTGTGTCAGTTTTCTGCCCTTATGACAAAATATCTAAAATAAACAACTTTGAAGTAGAAAAAAATTTGACTCAAGGTTTCATTATTTCCCAGCTATGGTTGATTTGGCCCATTAGTTGTGGGCCTGTTTGCAAGCAGTGCACCATAGCAAGAAACGCATGGTGGAGCACTCTGCTCACCTCGTGGTGGCCAGCAAGGAAAGTGACAAGATAGGACCAGAGTCACAATACTCTCTTCAAAGGCATATCCTCAATGACCTAAGTTCTCAGTAAGCCCCTCATCCTAAAGGTTCACTGCCTTCTTAAAGCACCACAGCCTGTGGACCAAGCCTTTCTAACAAGGAACTTTTGTGGGATATCCCAGATCCAAATTACAGTGCATCATTCCAGTATCTTATTGTGCCAAGAAATTTCAAAGAGTAAAGCTATTGGCAGATACACCTATCAATGTAAAGGTCTACTGACTCACTGACTCATTTATAGTTGCCATAATTATCTCTTGATTAATATTTATTACTTCTTTCTGAGAATTACCTGTTTCTCAAAGAAATCAGCACGGAAATTTCTCTCTCCTTGTGTGTGTGTGTGTGTGTGTGTGTGTGCGTGTGTGCGTGTGTTTATAGAAAACCCTTTTTCTATACCTTCTATAGTGAGATCACTTAAAGTGGTAATCTTGTTTGAGAAATAACTGCTACCTATATTAAAAGTTATCATAATACACCGAAAAAAATCATTCATTACTTATAAGAAATAGCACGCCTTCTGAAGATTGAAAGGCATTTTTGAAACAATAGAACTTCAGTTTCATATTAGATGGCTACTGAGTATTTTGGAGTAATTACTGTCAAAATACATTTTAAAAACATAGATATTCCAAAACTCAAAACATATATCATTTTTAACAACATTTTTACATTACACTCAGTGAAAGTTTAGTAATAGATGTTTTTCAATTTTAGTTTATTTTAATCCAAAGAGTCTTGCTTTATTTGTGCTGTTAATAATTACAGTGCAGGGAGAGGAATTTAGCTCAGTGGCACGGCACCTGCCTCGCAAGCCCAAGGTCCTGAGTTCGATCCCTGGTACCCCCCCAAAAATTATAGTGCAAATTAAATATAAATATATATTTTTATATATTAATTATATATTAAATTATAAAAATGTAAATATACACAGTATGGAATAATTTAAATACTATTTATAGTACATGAATAATACAACAGTTTAAAACAAGTACACAACACAGAGTTTAAGAAATACTCTATTTTTGGAATTGTGAAATACCCTGCATGCCCTTTTCCTATACCATCTCCTGCATGTTTTTCCATATACAGAGAGGTACCTCCATGTATTCTGTTAGAAAATCTTTTGATTTCCTGTATTATTGTAGCATAATTACACAATATACATATAAACATATATCACTTAGTTTTGCGCGTCTTAGAATTTATTTCAATCAACTATAGGTTACATATTTTACTTCAAATTATTTTTCAGTTAATATTTTAAATTATGAATTCAACTCCAATGGTGCAAGGGTCTATGATTATGTTAGTTTCACTATTGTGGAGGTCCCTTAAACAAATAATTTGCAATTTATCATATGTCCTATATCTTTTCATTAGGCTTATCCATACATCCTTTTACTTTTAGCCATTATAAGTATGTTGTTAATAATATTCTCATATCTCTTCACTGATTCAAATGTGCACAAGTTTGTATGATGTATGGTCAGCAGTGGGACTACAGAAGAATGCAGAACACAAGTCTCCCAAAATGTTTGTCTCACCAGCAAAATAGTAGTTTACCTACAACTTTGCCAATGTTCAGTATTGTAGGCTCTTATAATATTCCTCAAACTATTTAAAATGTTATTATTTTAGGCAATATTTATAGATTTAACAAATTAACAAATAACATATTAATAAAACTCGAGGATAGTTGTAAATTAGGCAGTTCTAAGGCATTCCTTTCTGATATTTATGAAAACTAACATTAAAGTATAACTTTATTGAGTCATGTACTAGTTCCAAAGTATGGTGTGATTTTTTTAAATGTACAGGTATTTGTGATGTTGCAACCCATGGCTTCTCTTTATAATTCACCATGTTTGGAAGGAAAACCTCAAGCACACATATGTCTGTGTGTATGTCTTTGAATATAGTAGACAAAAATAACAACTGAAAATGACTTTATCTAAACAGGATCCTTGTTTCTACGCTCTTGTTCCTCAGAAGTTCTGTCTCCACAAGTCTTGGTCAATTCAAAGCAGTTTACATTTGGTCCAGAGAAATCTCTTCTTGCTTAGAAAATGGATTTCATGTGAAATAAACTAGTTAAGAGATCGCTGAAAAAATTTAAATAAATATTTAACAGTAAAAATAAAACTATGTTTTCTAGCATTGTCACAGAGAAAAACAGAAGTAAAAATTAGCAGATGAAGTAAATAGCTTATTTCAAAAGTATGTCTCATATATCACATAAGATATTACAGAACTTTTTTATATTTGACAGCCCAAATGTTGAAGTCCTACAGAGTTATTTAACCAAGTAGTCAAGATAAGCTACTTAAATTATTCCAGATAAAGTTAATGCCAGATGCTTTTCTAAAAGCAATCACTGCATTTAATGCGGAGCCATTTCAGAGGTAACAGAAGGGTACTGTGTGCAGTTATCTACATATACTTAAATTCTAGCAAACCACAAGCCTTCTGGGGGATCTGCCACAACAAAACTCGGGGGGCATGTAGATCTTCTGGCCTACCTTTCCTTTTTGAAGGATAGAAAATCATAAGAACATCAAGTTAGCATGTAGACTGCTGGAAGGCTATTAGGTTCACTTAAAAAGCATAAAATAAATCAACAAAAGCAATCCAAGTTATGGAATCTTTTATGACTCTGAGGTCACTCCCACTATTATGTATACTTCTGTACTAGATGAGATCACATGAATGTAGAGAAACAAAATAGACAAAGGCATCAATAGCATTCCTTGAAAGGTTCAATTTTAGCTAATAGGCAAAGAGGTCAAATTTTATTTAGCTCTCTACCCTGCAAAAGAGTAGAAATAGACCCTCAGTTCTTCAAGTTAATAGTATACAGTTTTTGAAAGTGTAATCATTCTACACACACAAATTGTTGCCTATTTACTTCTCATGTTTGTTGACCTTCCTGTTCCAAGTGTGGTCTATGACACACACAATGTTACTGATGTCACCTTGAGCTTCTTAATTCAGAGTTACTAAATCAAAATCAGAACTGAGTAAAAGCCACCAAGAATTTCATATGCACATCCCTGTTTGAACACTGTTTTATGACACACATGTATACACATCAGAAAATTCCATGCATCTTTGTTGAACCTGGAAGCTAAAGGAAATTAATTTTGTATTAAGAATCAAGATAGCTATCGAACTTAAACTGTTTTTACTAAAGCTGAAGTAGCTAACAAATACATTTGAACTGTTAAACTCTTGGTTTCTTCTCTTTTGCAAGATTTTGTACTGTTTTCAGTGGATATGTTCACATAGTCTATTTCTAATACATGTAGACATGTCATGGTGTGCCAAAATTTGAGCAAAAGGCACTTTGATCTCATCTGGGGAATTCTTTAAAATATGCAAGCAAAAAAAAAAAGAGGCTAGCTTAGAGAATGTGAGAACTCCTCAAAAATTTAATTATATATTTTCACTTGGCCTACAATTTCCCCATAGCCTTTAGTCAAATAATTTCAGAGTAATCTAGTGGAAATAGGATATGTGTTATCAAGACTAAATCAATGCCAGCCTTATGTAAATAAAGACTTCAGGACACAGAGCCAAATTTCACTGGCACCCTGTAGTAGTATCAGTGAATACAATGGTAATAAAACAATTACACAAACATTTAAAAGGCATGGAGAGTTAAAATTACAGTGCAGTTATTACCTAAATCACAGATTAAGAAAAACATAAAGCCAAACATGTCTGTATATCAACAGTGCTTAATTTGTTATTGTGTTGAATTCTATGCATAGGTGCCTCATGTCTGACACGCCGTTCAGCCTCTTGCTTTCTTAAGTAGGTTTTACTGTTAAATTATGGTGAGAATTAACCAACATGCCAGCACACTATGATATTAATCTCCCAAGTAGTCAATCACTTAACAATAGCATCATTATTTTGGAGAACTCTGCTTGTTCAGTGTTTGTTCATGTTTTCAGATGTTTCATTAAGAGTAATTTTATTTCAAAAGAAAAGCTATGCAATGTAGGTTCTTAAAAAAATTAAATGTTTAATCTTCCAAAGGAAGCAAAAGATAATAACAAAACAACCACAGTAAATTCAAAACGATTTTTTAATATGTAAAGCACTCTGGGAAGTTAATGGAGAGGGCATGAGAGAGGAGAGTGTGAAAGCCTGGGGAGCCGAACTTGACTTTTCATGGAGAAATCACTGGCTTCCAGGTATGTGTTTGTCAGCTGCCACAATTCAGCTGCCACTGCAACAGAGTGTGTCTCCTATGGTTACATACTGTTATGTATCTATGGTCTTTAATTGGCATCACCATGCAGAAATGAGTGTAATCAGTGTATCAGAAATGGTCTTCTCTTCAGACTACTGATTTTTATAGTTCATTAAAAGGATTTCTCAAGAGACATTCACATTGAATTTTGACTTCCAGAGTGACCACAAAGGAAGAGCTACAGGCAATGAGTGAGGTCCAACCATGCAGTCACACTGATCCCTAAATCCTATTCCAAAGTCGTGAGCCCATTCTGTCCAGGACCTGCTGCTTACGCAGCTGTCTACATGGCCCAGGGCACACCAGAATGACCTGTCTTTCTCTCCCAGTCAACTCTGCCATCATGTACTTAGACTCAAATATGGACGGAATTAAAGAAACTAAAGCAACAAAGTATAAATTTAAGAAATACCTCCAGTAGTTTTAGAATTTGCAGCCTGAAAAAAACTTTGGAAATCTTAAATTTAAAAATTTAATAATGTGAATCCACTGCTTCAAAAAACTATGACCTCTAAATAGCAGTGTTTCTGTCTTTGAAAACAAAATTTTTAAGACTATACATAAAATATTCCAATTAAAAAATTTTTTTTACCATATAGATCTCTGAAACTATAAATACAAGATAGATGTTTCTGAAAACCGTACAGGCTTAGAAGGCTTAGTAGATACACAGAAAAAATGTTTCAAAGGAATTGCACATTTCCCTCTATTTTCCCAAATCATTAAGCTTTTTAAAAAGATAAATGGAGACCACCCAATAGGCCAGAGATAATAGAAACTATTTTCCTGTAGGAACATATTAATTATTTATTCTTAATTATTTAAAAGCTTTAGTGTTCCCTTCTCCAAATATGTACTTGTAGATTAGAAATAGTCATTAAAATATATTGCCTAACTATTAATGCTCAAACATTACACCAACACACTGGCAGATTTAAAAACAATAAATCTATTTTATGACATTTATGCCTTTAGTCACATGATATTTCCTGTGGCTTTTTAAAACATGGGGAAAACAGTCATCCAGATTCACAATTGCCACCTTTGCTCTTTGAAGCCCCTGGTGTAATCTCCATCATTTATTGTGGACCTTATCCTCTCTTTTAGAGAAATGAGACTGAGGTAGGCAAGGTAAACGAATATGTTCATCACTCTAATGTTTATTATTTACTATTCATACATGATTTTATAACTACATATTTGGCATCTTCTATAATCCAAGCATTGTCTCTGGGATATAGAGATGAATCAGAAATGAATTCTGTCCCCAAAATGCTTACTGACTAATTCAGGCTCACAGGCATCAAAGTAAATCAGTCCACTGTAGTATTAACTGTACTGAGTGGCTATAATTCAAATGCGTAGGATGAGGCACTGTCTGTTGTATAAAAACTCAACTCTTTAACTAAGCATGTAAGGCTACTACATTTCAGGAGGAAACAAGGCCAAGCATGGATACATCTGTGCTGAAGCTAGGAATATAGTGGGGTGAGCCCAGGAAGACAATTGAGTCTCAAAGGCTTTAGAGAGAAAGTAGCATCAATCTTTTTTTTTTCTTTTGATCAACAACCTACAACCTATAATATTCATCCTGACATCATAGAGAGCTCAGTCCCCCAGTCAAATGTGTCTTTGGTATCTGCTAAGTGCAATAAGCACCATTCAAGAGATGGAGAGGTACGTGGATAGATAGATAGGTAGACAGACAGATAGATGCATACATACATACATACATACATACATACATTCATAATAGATAGAATTACAAGAGAAAGCATGGTTAACAAGCATATCTATGGCTTGAACAAGGCATTTGAAAGCCTTAGTCAGCTAACAACTTGGGGCTTCCAAACTCAAATTTTATTTTTGATATAAGGAGAGGCTGGGGGTACCAGAGAGCAGAGAGAGAGAGAGAGAGAGAGAGAGAGAGAGAGAGAGAGAGAGAGAGGGACCTGTAGTCTAACTTCTAAATTTTTTTTTGAGCAAATGGCTCTTTTAATGGTCTTAAATAAAAATAAACATCCTATAGTTGGCCATTTGCTAACCTCAGGACAGGCTTTATGAATCATTTTTTATTTTTCATACCCCTTTGGGGCCTCATTATTACCTCCCATTCTTTCTGGCTTCAACCACAGATTCTATAACACATTTAGAGATGAACTACTGCCACTACTGTTTAAACTCTTGAATGAAATTGAAAGGGAAGCAATACTCCCAAATTCATTCCTGGAAGCAAGCATCACCTTGATCCCCAAAGCAGAGAAAGATCCAAC
>NW_004624788.1:7258847-7299828 GCF_000247695.1 Heterocephalus glaber | reverse complement strand
CCAGCTAGTCCCCTGCTGGGTATCTTCCCCAAAGAATTAAAAGAATCATACCACAGTGATATATGTGCACCCATGTTCATGGCAGCACAATTTGTACTAGCTGAAACTTGGAAACAGCCCAAATGTCCATCAACTGGAGACTGGATAAAGAAAATGTGGTTTTTTAATAAAATGGTGTGCTACTCAGCCATAAAAAAATGAAAAATTAGAGACATTTATAGCTAAATGGATGCACATTGAGGCAATACTCTTTTAAGTGAAATAAATGCATGTACAAATACTGAATAGTCTGTCTAGTGTGAGAAACTGAAAGTGCAAATAAGGAATAAAAGGTATAATAGATAATGTGAAATAGGAAGAAAGGGGGAAAAGGGGTATGGGAAAGTGGGAGGGCTAGAGGAAAGGAAAGAAGAGAATGGAATTAATATGAGAATATGGAAAAACGGAAATAAAGTCTTTGTAAATAGGGAGGGATTGAGGAGTTGAATGGAGGGCAGGGGAAGTGTGAAAAATAACCAAGAGAGATTATGTAAAGGTGCAAATTTCCAATGATGAATGTCATTATATTGTATGCCTAAAATGTTCCAATGATTAGAATGAACAATTGATAATGTGAAATAGGAAGAAAAGGTCCAAAGGGGTAGGGGAAGTGGGAGGGGCAAGGGAAAGGAAAGAAGGGAAAGGAAAAATGATGAGAAATGGAAAAAATGGAAACAAAGTCTTTGTAAATAGTGAAGGGTGGAGGGGGTGAAGGGAGGGCTGGGAACAAGGAAAAAATAAGATGCAAGATGCATCATGTAAAAGTACAAGTTCCCAATGAGAAATATAAATGTGTTGTATACTTAAAATTTACTGATAAAGGAATTAAAAAAAAATCTCACATTGTACCTTGAAATGTTGGATGCAACGGGGCAGCATCCAGTCATCCAGGAATAGATAAGGCAATAAGATAACACTTTATTTTCTTATGTTGTTTATTGAAATTTCATGGGTTATTTTAATAGACTGTGTAGAGTGGGGTTAGGTTGAGGAATAAAGGAGGGAGAAATGCAGAAGGTACTCAATGCCTAGCTACCACAGAAGATTTTTGAGCAATGATAATGTCCATCTCAGCCTGGACTAACACTGAGTGTTCCAGCTGATAGGACTGAGAATTAGCACTGTAGAAGCTTTCTCTCTGAGTGATGAGCTTTTCCACCTTTATTCTCCTTTTTTACCTAACACAAATATCATTCTAAAAGTCTGTTATTTTGAGAAGTGGCTCCATGGTATTTTTTTAATCAAAGGATCCTAAGTGCAATTGTGCTAACAGGCCTGGACATTGTGGAAAGTATGTAGTGAGTTGGGGAGTGGTTCCAGTTCTGTGAAGAAATTTAACTGGCTCATGAAGAAAGATTCAAGAACCACACATGTGACACTGAATCTCAACACAATTACCACCACCATCTCTAATGCTAGAAATTCAAACATATTCAAGCCAAATATTTGAAAGGTATTTTCCAGCAGGGTAGGACTCTACAAAGGTAAATTTGTCATTTTTTGTTACTAAAAAGCACACGAGCTCTGAAACACATATATCCTAAATACTTTGTCATGGAAACCTTTCCCTGGGGGTCCTCTTTCTGACACCTAAATCAAATCTCTTTAACATACACTCTCTTCTCATAATATCTTGTACTTTTCTTTCACAGATTCAGTAATTTAGTGTCATTTTCCTTTAGTAGACTTAAAATTTCATAAAGCCATCATCATAATTCCCAAACTATTAACATAGCATCAGTCATATAATAATCACTCAATAAAATTTTTGAATGAACACCTAAGGTCGGCGTCTAAAAACTGTAGCTATCTGAAGATTCAGTTTTTCAATTCCAGCCTTAGTTTTCTTAATTCATTGCAATTAAGTGAAAGGAATAATTAGAAGAGCTCTAATTGGTAAAATCTGTTCTCCTAGGTTATGGAGTTATCATTCTCAATAACTTAGCTGGGGGAGCAACTTGTGAACATACATTTTGGCACACTTCAAAAGCAGCATTTTAGATAGTGTAGGAAAAATAAAATAATGCATAGCAGGGGTAAGTATTGTATCCTTTTTAAGAGTTGGATAACATTAGGGAAAACAGAGAGTGGGTGGCATTATTCCAGCACTGAAATTTAAGAAGCAACCAAGAAAACAGAAGGAGAAATTCTAAGTCAAAAGCCAGGCAGCTGCCAACAATTTGGCCTAGACTGCCCAGAAAGCTTAATAAATGGACAACAGCAATAAATGAGACTATGATATGTCATCCAATTAGGAGGTGATACATGATAGTGTACAAGAAAGAAAGTTGTCAATGATTTATCATTAAATATCTGGAATTGACAGCAAGAGTAAATGAATAAATAGCACAGATTGAAGATAACTTCCGCTCAAAGGAAGCATACAACTTGAAGCTTATGTCAACACCACTGAGAAAGGTTCTGTAGGAAAATGGGACATAACCTAACAAATGAAACATTAAATCAGGAACCAAATGAACAGTGGTAACTAGGATAGAACCTTCCACAAATGCAATTATTTATGTTTTATCATATACTTAAATCACTGAATCACATTATGAATTACTGATCCCATTTTAAAGATAATAAAATAGAGATTCTGATAATTAAATAACTTGCCCCAAACTTACAAGGCTAACAAGTGACAAGTTTGAACTCAAGTGTAGACTTCTCTTTCATGTTTAGGTTTTCTCATGCTTTACTACAAAACAGTGGCAAACAATGTTTTCACTCTTATGCATATGTTTCAAGAGCTTAGCTCAATAAAACCTGTAGTATTACCAAGATGTAGACCTTCACAATCTATACGTATTGGAGCTTCTTCCCACAACTGTTGTTAGTCTGTAAACAGGTTTAGTATTGAGTGATCCATTGATTTGTTGTCTGTACAATAAAGAATCCTGGAGAGATGGACTATGGCACAGGGAGGGTCATGAAAACCTGGAGGGGTGAGGCAAAGCACACTTCTGGATTTCAGGAATGAAGATGAGAAGATAATAAAGAAAAACAGGACATGATGCCAAGGCATAAGACTCTGAAAGAGAAGACATTTTCTAAAGGAACGGGAACTCTTTCAAACTGCAAGGTATTTATTATACAATGAACAGCCTGTCACAGCCATCCTTCCAATGATTCTATGATAAAACACGGTGTGCAAGAAAGGAGTAAGAGGAGAAAACTCAACAATTAATAAAGCAACATCAACAAATGAGAAAACAAGTAAAACAGCAAGAAAAAAATGAGAAAGTGGGGACAGAACTTGGGGCTTGAACTGTCAAGTTGGTAAATGACCAAAAGTAAGCACAATTTCTGGACTACCTTGTGCAGGAGTTTGCTATTAAAGAAGGTCAATTTTTGACTAGAAAAGTTAAATGGAACTGACTGTGAGTTCGTGAAAGTAAAACAGACCCTGAGTTTATGTTTTTTTCCAAAAGTAATTAAGAAGCACTTAGGTAACACATCTTAGGAAACTAAGATAATATAGAACCATCCTTGATATCAACAAAAACAAATGAGTGACTACAAGGCTGTTCTCTGAAATTTCTTCTTGTATTTGTATTACTGTTCCCTTCCAGTAAAACTCTCAAGTCTCCAACTATCTCCAACATTGAGAGTGAGAGAAATAAAAAGATCTGTACTTCTATTTAGTTTAATTTAAAATAAAAGAAATGAAGCATTGCTGACTGATTTTATAACTAAATGTGACATTACTGAACATTTACAATAGGGACTGACACCTGCATCCCCAACCAACCCTTAGGGAAGACAGTCAAGAATCAGCTATGTTAGTGGGACTCAGAGCGGACTCCGCAGAGCAACATCAGCAAGTCACACACTTCATAGATGTCCTCATCCCTCAGCCATCTACTCTGAATCAGAGTCCAGAGAAAGAAGATAGGTGAACATGACACACAAACTGATTTATTATAAAAAATCCAGGTTATTCTCAGGCATGTTACTTTCCAGAAGCACTTATTTAAGTTTAGTGAAATTTCTTGTGGGGATATGTCAGTGGTATTGTGCTTTATTTTACTTTATTTTATTTAAATCTTTATTTCTCATGTTAAGAAATAAATTTTATGTTGGGAATCAGTATACATAGAGATACAGACATGAATGCACCCAAAACAAACATCTCCTGAAACAAGACTGCAGCTCCTCATGTGTCAGCCAGACCAACACTTTGTATCTCAAGCTGTTCTGTATTTCACCCAGCAACTGACACATTGAAAAACTCTCTTCTATTGTGTATATTCAGACAAAGCTTCATGATGGTGAACAAATTTCTACCAATGGTGTACCAACTTTATTTAGCATGAAGAAAGAATTAAGGTCAGTGACAAGTATCTTGTTTTATTTGCAGGGCTTTCAAGCTAAAGAACTAGCTGTGGTTTATATAGCAAAGATGTATTTTGACTCATTACAACAAAATATGTCATAAATAACACAAACGGATCAATGGTAACATAAAATAAATCAGGAGGTAGAGGATACGTCTTATTAGAAATGCTCAAACCAAGCCAGTGAACCATGTAGCAGCTCAGTTTTAGATATAAACTCAAGCTTTACAAAGTAATTTGGAATAGATATGTTTCAATGGCCACTTTAATGGCAGGCACCTAGGATTCTCTTAAGTATGGATTCTTGCTTCACATTAGTACTTTTCTGGTCTAAATTGTCTAATATACTTACCAATGGACTTTATCACAGAAATACATTTAAGGCAAAGATCAGAAATCATGCACATATCACACATTAGTCCATTCTGGGATTATTCCCTTCCCTTTGCCCACCTACTCAGTTCTTTGGTCCTCATGAGATGAATCTTTGCCCTAATCATATTTTATACCAATTATCTATCAGGCAGGCTTAAATATAGTTGAATGAATAAGTATTTTTCATGATAATAAGCACCTATGCCCAGGAAACACAAGACAGTTTATAAGAAGTGTATAATTTGTCTTTATGGCATCCTAAACAGGTACATAATAAGCAATGCCATTCTTAATTTTTTTACATGCTTATGCAATTTTTCAGCTGCTACTGAAACAAAAAGAGAATACATATTGGATTTTCAAAGCCTCATAAAGCTCTACCTAATGATACTACTGACAGTAACCACACCTTTAATAATATTGCATGATAATTGCTATGGATTGTAAAACTATGGAGAAGAGGGTGATGCCTGAACTAAGCAAACTAACTTTGCCAATTTACTTCCTAATAATAATTAATAAAAATGATGCATGGTGGACTCTGGAAAGTGCCCTCCACATAATGTGATAACCACACATCTGTCTTCGGGTACAGTTTGCAAGTTCTGATGAACTCATATGAGCAGCAACTCAGCAGAGAGTCAACACAACTTTTTGAAGATAGTAGAGTCAGAACAAGATCTCCTAATTGCTGCTACACTGCTCATTTGTAGTTATAATGCACTTTGGATTAACACTACATGGTCTAAGCACATGGTGGTACGTGAGAAACTCAGAAAGCTATCTGATTGAATGAGTGAAATTAGGAAGAAGTTCCTAGAGGTATTGACATGTAGGTAGACATTTGAACAGGTGAGTGGTAATTACCTAAGTTGACAGCTGGTGGACAAGGCCTAAAGACAAAAGACATCATGGCAGTCACAGAGACCTAAAGTGCATTTCTGAATGTTGATCTAGAAAGTGAAAAATTAAAGGTAGTAAGAGTTGAGGTTTGAGAAGAAAGTAGCGAATCCACCTGACTTGAGATGGTCTTTAAAACATACGAGGACTGTGAGAACCCTGATGAACTCTGGATGAGAAAGTGGCAGTAGATGGTAGACATAACAGGAAGTGGCTTTTATTCTGCATTATGGAAAATAGACTGAAGCGCTTTCTTAGAGAAAAAGAGAACAATCAAGCGTCCTTCACAGTACAAGATGGCAGGGACCTGCACAAGGATAGCAAAGAACAAAGGATAAACAAACTGAGGAGAAATCTAGAAGATTGACATGGTCAATGGTTGTCTGTGCAGATGGAGAAAAAGAGAAGAGTCAAAGATGTCAGCAGACTGTTCATTTGAGTGAGCAGATATAAGCCTATGCCACCTCATACCCTATGCCTCAGACACTATGTATGACTCTAAGCAGTTCTTGTTTCTTGCCACTCTTCAATTTGTTCATGTTTCCCTGTGCTTCATCATTATGCAACTTATGCAGTATTCATTTCAAAGATACTTTCTAGATATTCCCATTTTCATTACATCTTTATCATGGTATTTAATGACCATCATCCTCTTATGAAAGTTATTTATATAGTTGTTTAATCTCTGTTCTATGCCTTCTTTCACTCTTGTACTATCATATCATCTTCACATGCACACCTGATTCTTTAATCAAACATTTATTAAAGATAACCAAGTTTTATTTTTTGAGATTCTTGAAATACTTTTATATACACACTTATTTGAATAGTATCTTGGAAGAATAATACACATTTTTTCCTTTTAGAAAAATTCTATTACTGTGAGAATGGTCATTACTTTTCTATGATTGTTAATGAATGCATCTTTCCAGAATTGTTCATAATCTCACATAAGATGAATAAAAAAAGATGCATATAACATATCTAGTGAAACAGTGGATTGGATAAATTGCAGAGGGAAGTTCTCCAGAGCAAATTATCATCAATAATACATGCATATCAATATTCTATTCTGAGCCAGTTCATTGCTGCTACTACTGCAAATCCAATGTGTAGATATTTGCACTCAGGATGTGCCCTTGTGTATTCCATAGTTTATCGGCAGTATGATACTGCATATATATTAGAGAAGCTTATAGGAGGACTGGAGTATCATCACAGAAACACATGTTTTGAACTTGTTTTACGTTTTTGAATGAAATAGGTTAGATGTATTAGAAATTATTTGGAAATTACACACAATTTTAAAATAAACTGTATGCCAAGTGAAAGTTTCTTAATTACTATTTATAAATGCTACAAATAAATGAAGTTCTCTAATTTCATACCCACCACACACCCAATCTGGATTACACAAGATTGTGACTATCATATTATATATTAGTGATACAGAGCACTGTTGATCCTTATGATTCACTGAATATGTATTTGTGAATGTGCCTACGCACAACTTTATTTGCAAGCTCAAAATCATTACTTCCAGCATACAGTTATTTGCACACACATGCACTGTGGCAAGAAGTCTGTGTGGCATTTACGTGCACATTTCCAGCTGAGACGGTACACGGAGATGATTTGCACTCTTGTTTCAGCAGTCATCTATAACCAAGGGTCCCTTTGGAGGATTTCTTTGATGCCATGCCTTTCTCATTATTGTGCCTTGTTTGGGGTGATTTTGCTCTTTAAAATGATCTCCAAGTGTAATGCTGAAGTGCTGTCTAGTGCTCCCAGGAACAAGAAAGCTAAAATATGCCTTACATAGAAAATAAGTGTGTTAGAGAATCCTAGTTGAGGTACTGTAGTGCTATTGGCCAAGAGTTCATGCTAATGAACTAAACATATATATTAAATAGTATCTTAAACAGAAATGTACACCAAACAAAATTATGCACTGATCAGTTAATGAAAGTGTTGTGGCCAGAGGCTCTCAAAACCTAACCCTGTATTTCCCATAGGAGTTCTGCTTCAATATTTGCTAATTTAGTGTTCATGGTAACTTCATAAAAATAATTGCCATGAATAATAGGAATCAGTTGTAGCCCTATTTGAAAACTAATGCACTTCTTGCTGTAAATGATGTTAATTTCACTTCATGATTCAATTTAGTCTCACTGAAACTATTAGGTATATAAAAAAGGTGAGGAGAGTAATTCCTGCTATCAGAGTGCTCACACTCTAGCAAGAGATGAATAGGTGAAAATGAACTAGAAAACAGGTAAAAAGAGTCATAATTGAGAAAAGGGCAAAGTGAAATGGGAATGTCAATTCATGTTGTGTCAAATGATTCTGCCAAAATTGAAGAGAAAACATAGAGTGCATTAGGCAATGCATGTGAGATGATTTCTTAGGTATGAAGCCATGTTCAAAAGGGAGAAGTATAGAGTAAGTGAAGGTTCAATCACAAATCATCCAGCTATGGTTTCATGAACTAATATGTCAAATACCACAGTGTTATTTTGACAATAGAAATGCATCACAACATTAGAATAAATCTCAGGTCTAATGCTGTGAAACTAATTTAAGTGAGATATTGAGTAAAGTACTTGCTGATTATTCCCTGATACTATGTGTGTGTCAGCTTTGTGAGATTTGCAGTACATGGTCCATTACAATGATAAGGTTTCTTCTATAAATGGCCAAATAACTAAGTAAATGTCAGTGCACCTGCTCAAAAGAAGCAGGAAAAATATTGCATATTTGAGGTTTAACACTGAAGCTATATTCTCATTCTAGTTTCTTCATCTCCATTAAGTGATAAGCATGTCAGTCATGCTGGAAAGTGATCACACACTAAGAATAAAAGACACGTTTCATAGAAATCATCCTGTTGGTGCTTGTCCTGTGTGGTGAGGCGGGAACTTGAGCAATTGAAGACAATAGGGTTCTTGTTCCTCTGTGCCAACATTTTTAATAGATCCACCATTGTAGAGTATTTCAACTTTCCCCAGGAGAAATTACAGGCATCCTTTGAAAGATGCTGAGAATTACCCGGTGGCTATGTTCAAATTGTCAGGCTTCATTCTGAACCCTTCTGAATAGCTCTCTAAGTTCTAGGGAATCAACTCAGAGGGCACAATGTTGAAAATGGTTTTATGGCGTCTTTTAGAGAACAGTGGGAAAATAATCATGCCAGAGTCCCTTATCCTCACTCCCACCCCAACAAAAGAAGAGGGATGAGTGCTTTCCAAACATGCTGTGCCCAGCTCCTGCTAACTCAGTTTAAATTCATCAGCAGCCTGCAGCAAACTTGCAGATGGTGCCAGACCCCAGGAGGGGAACAACTCCAGGGAGCCCTGGCCTTCAGAAAAGCTCTGCTTTCCACCTCCCAAAAGTCTAACATCAAATTATTCTCAAAGTCCAGGAGTTCTGGCATTAAAGGAGAGTTAAAATGCCTAGGGAGGGAATTTTTTTCCAGTTTTGAAACAGAGGAAATTTAGTAAGTCTGCCTACCCAATGCTAATGGCATTACACTCACTGACTATGGCTACATCTCCTGGGCCAGTTTCTCTTCCCTCACCTCCTCCTGCTCATTTCCTCCTGACAAGGTTGCACATCAGGCTCCTCAGTCTTAGTGCTTTTCACAAAGAACAGCACAAAATAGATGCCAGCAAGGCCACAGACAGATGCCAGCAGGCTGTCACTTCTTTGCCCCTGGCTAGAGTGGAATGCCAGAAGTTCATATTGATTGTGTCCTCTTCTAGCCAGCCTCTGCTTCAAGCCTGCTCTGATCAGGAGCCCCACAAAGTCAGCCACAGCTGCCAAGTATTCCCTCAGCATTAGGTGGTCTGTTAGCATCCTACTCCAGCCAGATGCCACAGCTCAGACCTAGGCAGGACAACCTGCTGGAGACCACCTTTGCCAGCGCAAAGCCCATCACAAGACAGAGCCAGAAAAAGCCTGAAGGATTCAGCTAACTGGATTGGAGGGTCTGGCACCAGAGGCCTGGCCCCAAGCATGCTGCTCAGATTCACTGCAATAACCAGCTGCTTGTCTGGCCTTTGGTTGCCAAATAGCAATCCTGGCATCTAGCCATTAGGCTGGCATTGTGTCTGCAATGCTGCAGTTCAACAATTTTCACCAGCCCATGCCAAACCAGAGATACAGAGCACTTCAGTGTCTAGAATCCAATCCAGTGGCATCTACTTCCCGTGGAAACCTTAACCATAAATTTTCTTTGCCTAAGTGAGGTAAAAGCATTCCAGAGAAAAATGGCTGAAAAGTAAATGCTACATATGGTTTTAAAGTAAAATATTTGAGATTAGCTAAATGTGTTGTCCTAGAGTTAGATCCTTTTGTCCCAGTGGTTTGTCTCAGCAAGCAAGGGAAACAGTGGGGATTCAACTAGTTTTCTGTGTAAACTCAATGAATATGTATATTTTCTTCTTTTATAAAGATATTAATAGCAAGTCTGCATGTATTTGGTTGCTCTATACCCAGAATCCACTCAAATTTATAACAATTTCTAAGACATTTGAAGCCTCTGTAAATTAGATCCTGAAAAATGTACATTCAAACATGTTTTCCAAATTGTCCTACAACTTTAGTGGATCCCAGACCTAGCTTTACCTCAGTTTCTTTTGTTTAATTTCTAGTTTTAATTCTTTGCACAAAACAAACTGAAAAATGGTTGAAGTTTATCAGGTAATGTGCTACCAACATTGCCTTATAGGCATTCAAGTTTTCAGAATATATAATTGTTCCTCATGTTGGCATTTCGAATCATAAAGAGAGCTTTCTGTAGCTGTTTCAAGAAAGCTAGCCTTTGGTATGGATTTTTCAAGAATTTCTTGATTTTAGATCAGAGGGTAAAATATATGAAAATGTTCATAATTAGAGCCAGATCAGGGAATTAAAAAATGGGAGACAGCTAAGTCCTTACCTCATCTCATTTTACTTTGTTTCCATTGGTTTAAATTACAAGAAAGCATATCTATGCTTTGTTTAAAACTGACCCACACATCCCTGAGGGTGGTTATAAATGAGAAGGACTCCAGAGAGGCAAGTAAATTGAGACTAGCCTAGGAGGAACATTTCCTATAAGGAAACCTAATAGCATACATACCACGTTGAAAGACTCTGAATATTTTTTTTAACCAAAGAAAATCCCCGAATCTGATGTTATGCCTAAATGGGTATCTTGACATTTTTCAAATATAATGAACATATCTGGATTCAGAAAATATCTGCTCTCAAAGACTCTTGTCCTAATTTGTCCTTGCCCCAGATATCCTCACAACACTTACTATGCACTGTCTGTATTTTTATTTTTTAGGCTAATCCAAGGAAATTAGCAAATTGTACTATTGCACTTTTGATAACTTCCACTATGCTATGCTCACATCATTCACTAATGATGTGATGTCACTAATGATGAGATGTGATGATCATACACTTATGGTGTAATAAAGTGAATAAGGTATGCTTGCAGAGTTCCAGGGGGAAATTTTCTTTAGAAACTGTTCTTATTTCCTCTCTAAGTTGGCCAGTAAAGAACAGCCAGGCACCTGTCCATTAACCCATCTCAGATGAGGCAATGTAGGCATGCTTGAGCCACCACACTGACAGTCAGCTCTGGTACAAGGGGAAAACGATAGAAAAGACAACATTAGGATCCTTCCTTCCCCAGAAATTTTGTGCAAAATCTGCTATGTCTGCCCTCTCACAGTGAATGATCCTTGTCGACCTGAATATCTGAAGAAAACAAAGCCTAAAAGCCATTATAGGTAGAAGGTTTGGTTTGTGGTAGGTTCTAATGAATATTGTTTAATTTTATATTGGGATTGCCAAATTACAGTGCTGGCAGAGGTAGGCTTTCATGTCCTGACTACAATTTCAACTTTATTGCCCTTTTTTCTCTCCATTTCTTCTCTCTCTCTCTCTCTCTCTCTCTCTCTCTCTCTCCATTGTGGTGCTGGGTGCTAAACAGGACCCATACATGCTAGACAGGTGCTCTATCACTGAGCTACATCCCCAGGCCCTCTGTTTTTATTTTTAAAAACCCCTGAGAGTGGTACTGGTCCTGATTGTCACACATATTTATTCAACATCCTATAAGAATTTCTTTCTTATTTTATTTCCTTTACTATCATTTAAAAAGCGGTGTTAACATAAATTGATTATTTTGTAAGGTTTTGGTGCTGTGGAAGGCAGTCTCTTCCCCATGTGTTCTATGGGGAAAATGATGGTTTAAGATGTAAGAAACATTAAAAGGGCCTGATCAAAAAGTCATCAATATTTCTTGACAAACGTTTACTATGTACATGATATTAGCAGCATTGAGTGAAATGCTGAGTTGACAATAATGAAGAAGGCATTACCTTTGTCGTCATGGAAATTATGGTCCCTAAGAGAGAGAGAGAGAGAGAGAGAGGATATCATCTATCTTCTGGCTATTATACCTTACATACTTGGGGAAAATTAACCATAGATTTTTAATATACTATTTTTGGTACATTAAATACATACTTTCCCTGTTCCTTCATAATCTGATTTTTTTTTTCTTTATTTGTTTTCCACTTAGATCCCTGGTCAGTTGAGGCTTAGAACATTAACCTTTCATAAGGTTCCAAATTTACTCCTAAGAACAAGGTGCTTAGGAATAAAAGAAGAATAACATGTTTGCAATCAATTCAATGTTTTAGCAATTAACAATGACACCAAACATTTGTGTCCAAAGCCAACATAGCATCCTGAATTTAAGTTAAACCACTGTAAATAAAATCCAGGTAAAATTTAATGTTGTGAATGAAAAGATAAATCATCTAACTAAGACTGATTAATATTTTAACATGCACTGCTCATTGGGAGAAAGCAGGGATTTTAGAGAACTGGAAATCAGATAGTTGTGTATTGAATAGAGGAACTTTCAAAAACTCATAAAATCACTGAGACGGCTGAGGCTTCAACAGGTGAAGGAAGTACTAGGCCATAGAGCCCTTTGGAGGCTGAGCTGGGAAGAAATATCCGGTCTCCTAACTCCAAGTCACAGCACCAGCGGCTAATCCTTGCTAATGTCCTGCCTGGTCCGGTGCCCACTTTTGTGACAATTCCCAACTGCCCTATGCTGGCCAACAGGGAGCTTCGGACAGAGGGGTAATACTCACACTGATAATTCCTCCCCCCTTGGACACACCAGGCAGATTTAAGGCCACTGTTGCTTATTTCTTTTGGCACTATATTGGGGTCCGTGGTTCCTCAGCTTCTCTCCGTTTGCCCAGAAAACTCTCAAAAGAGTAAAAAAGCATGAAATAGGCTGCTCCCATATCTGTCAACACATACATGTGAAACTGAAATTCTGCAATGATTGTGGGAAAAACACACAAAACAGAACCCAAAAACCTCTGGAGCCAGTTGGAAAAAGGAGCCACATTATGTTGCACTGAATACAGTGTCTCAACGTTACACAGGAACACCAAATAAACAACAATAACAACAAAAAATAAAACCAGTACATGTAATGCATCCATGTGGACAATACTTTTTTGTGAAGCATAACCCTAATTTAAATATCATTTAGATATCTTGTCCATGACATAAAAGCGATGTCTCTTTTGGTGTTAAAATAATTTTTACAAAATAATATCTTAGTGCTAGTAAATTTATGCTACTTGATTTATGAGCTAATAAATGATAGCGAGTAGATATTTTATTTTAATATCACCTTTAACAAAATTAATATTTGACAAAACCAAGTTGACCTCCTTCCCCTTATTTTGGTATTTAACTACTTTTTTTTTTAACTGCTTTTCTAAATACAAAAGTCTAAGAATTATCATACTAATCTACATTTGGTTGTTTATGCAGGCAATGAGTGATATATTAAAACTATCAAAGAACATTTATTTATACCACAGTGATCACCTGGAAATAGTAACTTCCATTTGAAACATGATTTCATATTTGCAGATATTTCATCTTAGTTTGTCTGATAGGTTTTCATTCTCATTGTTTAAAAAGAGAGGACATCGATACCAATAAAATACAATTTGATAAAAAAATTTTTCCCCAAACCATAATCCAACATTATCTTGTAAGTGTGTAAGTAATAGGCATACTGTTTGGCCAGAATACTGCAAGTAATAAATTATTTTTCTGTAGTGGCTTTAAAAAAGATTCTGTTGTAGCCAGTGACTGGCATTTTTGAGACTGGAGCATACATCATAGCTTGGTGTCACCAACAAATGGTAGAAAGGATCTTCCTTCTTTTCCTCCATACACTGGTATTGAAGTACCTAACCCATAGGATAAGTTCTGCTGAATAGTGTCTACTTCAAAAACTTATGCATTTTTTCCAATAGTGAAATCCAAGTAAAGACTAAAAGAATAGGAAAGAATAAGAGTAGGATCTAATGCTTTGGTTTTAGTCCTCATTCAGTCTCCTTTAGGAAATGGCACTAGGTTTTAAAACTTCAGAGAATTTCTTAACCTCTCATTGGCTCAGTACCTTAGTTTCAAGAGAGAATAATGGTACCCAATTGGCAATAGACAGACTTCATAATTAAATGATATGATACTTGTAAATGGAGTTCTGGTTGACCTGGGACTGAAGGTATCCTAGGATACAGGACTTTTATGTTAAAACTGGGACAGTCTCCTGCAAACCAGAAAGAGTTGATCCTTTTACCTGGAAAGTGCTTGCGACAATACCAAGTACAAAGCAGTCACTAAAGCATCAGCTCTCACTATAATTGTCCTTTTCATTGGAATTCAAACATGGGATGAATACACTGCATTCATCTCGCACAGAATTGGTGTGAAGTTGTAACCTAACACATCTTATCCTTTTGCTTTAGAGTTGGAAAAAAAGAAAGTTACATACAGAGGCAGAGAATCAAGACCTGACTGTTTATTTAAAGGCCCACAGAAAATCACTTTCTGCTTAGACAAAATGATTCCAACATGAATGTGTTCCCTGGAAATATCCCTCTCTTTCTTCCTCAGAGGTGTCATTCATTATTAGTGAGGGACAGCTCCTTGTTTACATTTTAAAATGGGGGAAGCTTTTCACCGTTCTCCAAAAACCTCATTTTTAATTCTTATTTGAACTGTTTGTGGCCTTTTACTAGTTCGTTGTTATGAATGTGTCTTAACGACACCTAATATCCAAAGAAATATGCAGGTGATTATAGTGATCAGCAAGTTCATGGTCATTGCACCACTGCTCTGTGTTGAAACACTCAAGTTGCCTGTGGATTATGTCTCTGGCCTGTCCTGTGATGTTCAAACATGAATCGATGAAATGGATAAGCTCCTTATCTGAAATCGGGTTCCTTAACCAAGACTTGTGCAAGAATCAGCAAGGTTCAATGTTGCAGGTAACAAATTAATGTTAGGCTTAGTGCTTTTGAGAGGGCTGCTGTTATCAAAAAGCAATATTTGTGTCTTCAATGACAAAAGTAATGTATTTATGTATACATACTTTAAAATTAAAGAATCTCAGAACATTAGAGACAAAGGATTTTGGACTGTGTGATGCACAGCTTCAATAAAGAGCAAGAAATCATTTGAAACTAGCTACTAGTTTCACAGTGGGTGTTCAAATTAGAATCCAATTAATGGAGAAAGTTCCCACAATCATAATACTCCTCAGGTGCCCACTCCTGCCAGAATTTATTTAGATGTTTTCCTGTGTATTAATTCATTTAATTCTCTTAAAAACTCAGGAAAGAGAAGTGTTGTTACTATATCAACTTTACAGAAGTAATACTTAGGAATACAGAAGTTACATTGATTTGTCCAAGGATCTATAGCTAATAAGCAATAGCTTTGAGAGCTAAACCTAGGAACTCTGGGACAGAGTGATCCTTATAATGGTGTATGTAGAGACAGCTATATAAAGAACAGAGATGAGAGGCTCTCTCTATTTTCCCAGGAAGAACTCAACCTAAACTAAACTTGACTTGCATCTGAATTTATATATTTATGAAAAAATATTTTAGTAATTAATTTTAAGTATCTATCTCACTGAATCTAAATTTAGTGTACTTGTTTAAATAATTTGAGGGCTTGTAAACAAAAAGAAATTTAAAAAAACTGGTTCAACCTAAAGGCAAACTGAATCTATTCATTCAGGAATAAAATCTAAGTAGTATTACAATACCAGTGAAACATACACATATGGAATAAGGTTGTTAAATATGTTCCGAACTACCTTTTCATGCAGAAGAGCTGTTCTTGCCATATCTTTGTTTCAAAATTGTCCATTTAGTTTTAAAAAAATATTATTATGAAATATTTATGCCCCGCAATTATAAGTGTCTTTAAGGATTTTTTGTACTATATTTTAATTTTCTTTTTTTTATTCTTAAGGTCTTTTATTGGTACATTTTAGGTTTACAATACTTTTACATTTATCATTGGGTGCTTATACCTGTACATGATGTATCTTGATTCTTATTTTTTCCCCATTACCTGTGTGCCTTTCACCCTCTCCACCCTTCCCTATTTACATAGACATCATTTCCATTTTTTTCTTCTCTCATTATATTTTAATTTTCACCTCTGAAATTCAGTGTAACTTACAGTATTTCTTCTGGTATTATAATGTTTATGGTACAAAATATAGCACTACACAATTGATAGCAATGATGATGATAAAAGGCATTGCAAAATAACACAAAGATCCATCCTTACCATATGTGTATAATCTCAGTTAATAATCACACAAAGTTCAGTAAGGATAATATAAGAACCCAAATATATACTTGTTAGAATATAGAACACTTAAAATTTTGAGTGAGTTGAATTTAATCCTGCTATATAAAAATACAAATAAAGAATTTTTCATAGCATAAGTTAATAACATTAACTAGAATTTATTAATGGTTTAATACATACCAAGCGCTATTCCGGTTACAAGATCTAAATGATTTGGTCAAATTTCCATAGGTAGCGAATGTTTAATTAAAGCCCACGAGTGACTCAGAATTACGTGCTCTTCTCATGATATCATTCTGCCTCTTCACTTTCTCAAGCAGGATGTTTTTAAACTGTGAAATTCTTAGCATATGATTATATTTAAAAACAAAGTTTTGGGATGAAGGAAATGTTTTGCATCTTAATTGCTACAGTGCTTACATCAATGCACACATTTGTCAAAAAGTATCAAAGCACCAGGCCTGCTGAGAATGCCTGTAATCCCAGCACTTGGGAGGTTGAGGAGAGAGAACTGCCACGAGTTTGAGACCAACCTGGACTACATGGTGTGTTCAAGGCCAGTGTCTTAGTTACTTCTCTCTCATTATTGAAACAAAATACCTGATACCCAAAGTTAAAAGGGGAAAGGTTTATTTAGCTCACAGTTTGTAGAGGTTTCACTACATAACTGGCTGGCTCCTAGGCAGGGTGGTATGGCAAACATCTAGACACAATTCATAACAATCCTCCTTTGGCCCCCCCATGCACATTCCTTCATGCAAAAGGTATTTAGTCCATCTCCAAGAGTTGCAAAAGTTCTAACAATTTCAGCTTTGCTGAAAAGTCCAAGTCCAAAGACTCCTTTGAGATTTAAAGCAAACTCTTAGCTGCGAGCTCCTGCACAAATGAAAAGGAGTTAAACACTTTCACTTTCAATGACCCACGATAGACATTATCATTCCAAAAGGTAAAATAGAGGAGGATACAGAGGAATGGGACCAAAACAAGTCCAAAATCCAGCATGGCAAACATTAAGTTCTATAGTTCCATGTCTAGCATCCGAGGCAATTTGTGGCTGAGATGTGAACTACAAAAGATTTGGATGGCTCCACCTCTATAGCATTTCTAGTGGTTGTAGCTTCTGTTGGGCTGGCTCTGCTGCCTCCTTACAGTTTTCCTTAGATGATCCACGATTCTGGCTTCTCCAAACTTCTGGGCTCTCCACTCCACCTTCAGCTTCACAATTAAATTTACACACTGCCCCCTCTCCTGGGCACACTGCCTGGTCTCCTTATGTTTAAATCTTCTGATCAATGGAAAGCTAATTGGTAGACCTTATGAAGCTACTAGGTCTTTTAAAAGTCTGAGTAAAGTCAAATCAGAGAATAAAATTGTGCTTTCCTATTAGTATGGGCATCATTAACTACTAGGTTCTCAAATTTTGCTGCACACTAGTGTTACTTGTGCAGGCTTTTATAAATCCTTATGCCCAGCCTGATCCTATACTAGTTAAATCATAATGTTGGGAGGATGAGATCCAGACTTCCTACTTTTAAAGGTCCCATAGGGATTTTCATAACTAGTTATAGATTTGGAAACCCATGAATTGTGCCATCTTTGTTAGTATTTTATAAATGTTTTATTTGTTATGAATTAAGTCTTTGAAGTTGGAGCCAGATTTTGAATTCTGATGGCTATATAATCTTGTGCAAGCTTTTTAATTTCTTTGAAACTTAGTTTACTCAAATATTACTCAAAAATTTTTATTTCCACCTCTGAGAGTTGTTTTGAGCATTAAATGATGACACAAAAACTTAGCAGAGAACATGGTGTACGATATACAATTTATGCTGTTAATAATACATGTAATTACAACAATGTATTATTAATGCCAATTATTAATTACTGATCAATTACAATATCTGGTTTATAGTAGAGAGTGGGCAAATATAATTGCACCTAATCTAAATTAACATATGTAACCAAATGTCAGATCTGTGCTGATTCAAGGAATTAAAATACCTTTTTTGAGTCTTTAAGGAACTCTCATTTGAAACAAAAAGGGAAGGTTAAAAAATTCTAGAGTTCACTTCCTGCTCTCACCTGGCACCACAAAGATTTATGACACCTGAAAAGTGGCTCCTTACCTTAAGTCTGACTTGTAAAAGAAAGCTACTAATAAATTACACGAAACTTTTAAATCTTCAATGACACAGTAAAAAAAAGAACTCAAAAAATTCCAGCCACATTTTTCTTGTTTACTTGGTTACTCTAGAGTGCATGATGACTTGTTTTCCTTTAGTTATATCTGAACAGTTTGACAGATTACTGTGACAAGGTTACTTTTAAATTGATAAAAGGTTTGATTGTGTCGGAACATTTGTCAAAACTGTCTGACACAGTGTATAATGGACTCTGCACTGAAGCCTGGATGGCACTTGAGTCTGCTCTTACTATTCAGCACTCAGTGTGCACTAGGAGACATTCAGGAAAGTCTGCAGGATTAGCGGGGTGGCTCTTCAGCTCTGGAGTACAAGCTCTCTTATTTTGCTCCACTCTCTTTTCATTGTGGCTGTTTCTCCTCTGTGGTTAAACGCTCAAGTGACATTCACAGTTTCACTTTAAAGGGGGCAACGCTAGGGTGTCATAACTTGAGGAAAGACAACATTTATAGAAGAAAATGCAACATAGCTGACTTTCCTGCCTTTCCGGTGATAACCGGAAATACAGTACATGTGCACCTCTCTGAATGTTTTCCTCCATTTTCTTTCAATCTGTTGCAAGAGGCCTCAGCAGAGCCATGCTCACTTCATAACAGAAGAGCCCTTCACATTGTTCCTTCACAGTATTTAATTAAGGCCAGGTTATTTAATCACATAGAAGTGGGGCCAATTGACCAAGGCCTTCTGAGAGCATTGTATTAATCAAAATGTATAAGCTACAAGTATGGTTAGAGAAAAGACATTGTAGGCATAGAAAAATGTAAATGTATTAATGATGTTTTGCATGTTTTCACATTATGGCTAATATGTATACTTTTAATAGTAACTTAAACGTGTTTCAAGGGCATATTTACAATCATATAATAAAAGTGACCAGTTTCTGTGAAAGGGAAAATATAACTTACTATGTGAAAAATCACTATACCACCAAAATTTTATTCAGTCCAAAAAGTTGCTCTCTCTCACTTTATGAAACTGAATCTGTCTTTTCTTACTTCTATCTCCTCCTTTTGTGATAAGCATAGGGGGCATATAATCAAAGTGTCTACCCATGGTCTCCAATTGATAATCTACCCCATGAATCTATTTGTATAATCAACTACAGTTTTAGTCTTCAATATATTTGCTTTGAATGCTTTTAATGTTATTGCCACTAAATGTTTAAAAGAATATTGCTGTCCTATTCATGACTGGGTAAGAAAAGTAATTAAATAAAGATCAATTGATTTGTATTCTATATTGTGTTCTTTTACTGGTTCTTTTAAAGTTACTTTCATTAATTTTCTCTCAAGACTAATGCTTTTTAATGAAAAAATGAATGCATATGACAAAATAAATCTTTCAGCACACATAACTGCTTTACCATTACAATTCTTCTCATGTCCTCTTCTGAATAAAAATCACTCGTTTTCCAGCTAATTTTTCAACTACATCTACTCTGATTGTTCCTTGATTTCATAGGATCTCTTCTCTTCACTGTGCAGCCGGAGTTATCTTTTGAAAAAAATCTAATTGTGTCATCTTCCTGTTTATGGCAATTTAATGGTTTCCTCTATTGCTCCTAGGATAAAACAAAGTTCCTAACATAATCTACAAAGTGGCCAACTTGTCTCTTCATGCTTCCAGGCCATTTTGTCCCAGTGTTCCATGTCCCTTTCTCTGCTATAGCCAAATTGGCTTTTTCCAGGCTCTTGTCCTTGGTGTACCCTTCTAGCAACTGGTGTTTCTACACTTGAAGTTCCCTCTGCCTAGAGTGTTCTGCCCTTTCTTCCTCACCTAGGTAAACCTATTCATTCTCCTGATCTTTACTCGGTTATCACTAACAAATGATACTGGGTAATCTCATGTTTTCAACTGTCTTAATATCTTGCTCCTCTTAGTTTTTGCACATATAGTCACAATTTTATATCAAATCTTGTGATTCTTTAATTCATATTTACTTCTCCTAGTCAAATATAAACTCCACTAAAGCAAGGCCTTTGAATTTACTGACTTTCCAATCCTCAAAATAAGCATGCTTTAGGTACTCTATAAATATGTCTTCATTGAGAACATAATAAAGTTCCTTGAGTTCTCTCAGGAAAAATATAAGGGCTTAGTATATTATTTTCTCCAGTATACACAATGTAGCATATTCATTTAAAGCAGCATAAATGAGAGATTTTTTCATAGAGTAAAATCTAGTCTTCAATTTTGCCTTTTCTTGATGTTACTTACAATCCGAATATAGAAGCTTTGATGATGAATATGAATGGAATTCCATAACAAGAACTCGCTCTCATATTATACATTGAGAAATAATGCAATTTCTATTATCTTTAATATCATTTTCTTCCTGTTCATTAGCATTAATATGGATGTTGTATACTAATACTAGAAAATTCAATACAACTATGTCTTCTTGTACATATTTTTAAAAATTATTTTATTAGTATGAACGTTATTAAATATTTCATTTCCTCTAATATAAGCAGTATTATCTCTAAAAAAGGTTATAATCTTGTAGCAATTAATATGGAAAATGGATCCTGTGACAAGATCATCTAAAGCTACCACTATTATCTGTTCTTTTAGGTGAAATTATTTGGAAATACTGAAAGAGTAATGGGAATGCAAAATTTTTTTCATCTTTAGGTTAATAATGTAAAATAACGACCACTCTAAGAGACCAACACTACAAAAGAAGGGACAAGATTTTCCACATCACCTGCTTTGGTCTCTTACCCACAGCTTATCCCGTCATCATGTCAAAAGCATGCAGCTGAGTCCATTCAAGCTGTGGCCCTGTCAACACTGCATTATGATTAGAGAAAGTCATGAAAGATTCTCCAGAGAAAGTTTTATGCTAAATAATGAGGCCCTCAAACACTCATCAGAATTTTAGATGAAATAAACGTAACAGGTTTCAAGTACAAATGGATTATTGTAGATACAGGAAGGAACAAAAGTTAAAAAGAACAAGTCATTTATCTACGGCCACAAACCCAATTGATGGCTCAGCCAGGTTTAAAAGCTAGATATCTTAGTGCACACATTTCCATTGCCTGATCACATCAGTTCTGTATGATTCTCCAAGAAAAAATAATTTAAACAATAAATTCCATGTCCAGATCACTTTAGTAACTGGGAGACCCACACTTTTACGATCACAAGTCACATGAGCCAGATCTTACTAGCTAGCAAATAATGATAGGAACCAGTAACTATTATCCTCTGTTCACTTAGCATTCTTTAAATTTCTCAAATGTACATATGAAACATTGACTAAGCTTGTACCCTAAGTAGTAATGTTTCTACATCGCTTTCCTGCCAACACAGACTTCTTGGTAACACTTTCCATTAATAAAATTCTGGCTACCCCAGTGGTATGTTCAGTAAAAAACAGCTCTCTAATAAAATAAATTTCATCTAAAAATTTGACTTGTAGGATTTTCTAATTACTGTGTTATAAATACTCCCACCCTGTCCAATTTCAAGCTCCAGGTTTGCAACAAAATATCTGAATATTTATCAGTTGGTCCTAGGGTACAAGTTACAAACAACCTCAACACACCGCTATTATTCCAAGGAATCACAGACGAAACAAAACTCACCTGACTCATAACAAGGCGAAATACAGACCTTAAAAGAAGGTGACTTACTTCAAGATCACAGATCTGCTGAGCTGATTTTAATACCAAAAATTCCACCTTAATGGTTCTTGTCAATGAGATGAAACTTTATGCATTAGAAAAACTTAGTGGTCCTCATAGGACTGTAGAGACAAAGGCTTCTCAGAAGGTCAGTGATGTCAACACCACCAGCGACCCTGTTGGAAAGGCACGCTCTTTGGCTCCACCCTAGACCTACTCTGTTGTGTCTCTTATTGGCTGTCTGACCTTCAAATGAGGGCATCATCTCTCTGAAATATAATAATCTAATTAATATTAAAGAGACTCCATTATGTAATGAAATTTGAGAACCTAGTCATTAATGATGCCCATACTGATACGAAAGCATAATTTCATTTTCTGTTTTAACTTCTTTACTCTGACTTTTATAAGGTCTAGCAGTTTCACAGGATCTAGCAATTTGCTTTCAATTAACTAAAAGATTTAAACATAAGTGTTATTGGTAATTTTGAGAAGAACTTGACTTTTTCATTGCAAAATTAAAAATTTTCATTACAATATGGAAAATCAAGCAGAGGAACTACCCTGGACCTATTGTGTATTAATTCCTCTTTTCATTTTCTTTCTTTCTTTCTTTCTTTCTTTCTTTCTTTCTTTCTTTCTTTCATAGTATTGGGAATTAAACCCAGGTCCTTTTACTAAATGACATCCTCAGCCCCCACTCCCACCGCCTTTTTTGGAACAGAGTCTTGTTAAATCAAATGGCCCAGGTTGGGCTCAAACTAGCCAGCCTCCCCAATTAGGCTCCTAGAGGATTGAATTTACAGGCTTGTGCCACCACACCCAGCATGAATCATAATCTTTGAGCCCAGAAATCTACATTTCAGCAAGGTCTGTGTTATAGAACAAATGGAAAAAATGTTTCCTCAATAAGCACAAATAATTTTTATGGCTGAAATTCAAGTATGAATCAAGAATAGCTTTTTTAATATATTAGCATCTATTAAGGGAGAGCCTTCATCAAAAGTTTCTATCAGAAAGCCTGAAATCTTTCATAGTTACAAAGACTTTACTTCTCAAACTATTTTAGATTTTTCTTAAAATAAGTACAAGTTGATTCATTTATCTTGTAGTTCTCAACTCCAATATTTGTAGATCAAAACTTAATATCCACTTTACCCAGTTTCCAGTTGATGGGCACTTGGGCTGCTTCCAAGCTTTAGCTATTACAAACTATGCCGCTAGAAGATGTGAAATTTTAATAAAATGGAGTACTACTCAGTCATAAAGAACAAAAAATTAGAGTCATTTATAGCTGAATGGATGCATATCGAGGCCATACTCTTAAGTGAAATAAATAGGACACACATGTGTAAATACCGAATAGTTTCTCTAGTGTGAGAAACTGATAGTGTAAACAAGGGTTAAAATGATTAAAATGAATACTTGATAAATTGAAATAGGAAGAAAAGGTCCAAAGATGAAGGAGTGAAGGGAGGGGAAGGGAAAAGGAAAGGAGGGAAAGGAAAAAGTATGAGAAAAGAAAAAAAAATGGAAATGAAATCTATGTAAATAGGGAAAGGTGGAGGGGGTGAAGGGCACACAGGTAATGGGGAAAAAATAAGAACCAAGATACATCACGTACAGGTACAAGCACCCAATGATAATTGTAAACGTATTGTATACCTAAAATGTACCAATAAAAGAACTTAAGAAAAAAAATTAACATCCATTCATATGTCTTAACATTGGCATTTTTAACATTTCTTTAAAAGAAACTTATTTTAAATAAACATTTCTGTTTCAAATTTCTGCTTTACCTCTTTCACAAATCAAGGTTAGAAAGTAGGAAGAAAATGTTCCTAAAGGAAGGGGAAAAAAGGAGGCTGGTAGGGAAGGGAAGGAAGGGGAAAAAATGAATAGAAGGGAAAAAATGGGAACAAAGCTTTTTTAAGGGGAATGGGGAAAAAAGAAGAATCAAGATAAATTATGTACAGGTAAAAATTTCCTATGATGAATGTAAACACTATGTATCTCCAAAGTGTGCCACTAAAAGTAATAATAATTAAGGCAGTCAATAGTAACAAGGTGTCATCACCTAACCCTATCCACTATATTGTCAACTGAATAAATTATAGTTATTTATAGTTAGAGTTATTGTTTTGGTTCAGCTGACACTTTCTGCTGTTTTAATATGAGCACCCAAACTTAAAATCCAGAACAAGGACAAATATTCTCTTTTGTGTTTTCCTCTTCCAATATTTTAGGGGCTGGGAAATTTACAAAATAAATATCCTCTCAATCTTCTTGTAAAAGCATTGCAAAAGAGAAAAAAGAACAATTGAGTGATTTTTTCCCCAAAATTTAAAAGTATCTAGCAAAGGATAGAATGAAATGACAAATACCTGTACTGGCAGTATTTTGAAAATGATTAGGCAGCAGTCTAAAAATGCAGGTCTGTGATTCATAATCCATTATTCATTTTTAATTTCTTTTGAAAGGTAAACTTAAGAATGGTTAATGTACTTGCACAGAAATGAGATAGCTAATATCTTAAGTGGCGGTAGATAATAAATTAATGAAAATATTTTGGAAGAGGATTTAATTATTTCCACAATTCCTAGCAAATATAATATTGCTTGGTGAGTACAGTGCCTGGCCTTGATGGGGAATAGTCTCACTGAACTTCACAGTAGTGTTTTCAAGGAAGCTGGAGGATTATTCACCTCATTCTCCAATGACTTAGTCCTGGTTCAACCTGAATTTACTGATCACTGGCCCAAACAGCTCTGGGACACAGGAAGTAATCATCCTGCAATCAACCACTTTGGAGTTTTGGGGATTCCCTTCACTAACACTTCTCAAGAAACCAACTTCCATGAGATTTGTCACTGACTGAACTGGCCAGATCCAGCACACTTTTGCCAACGCTCTCCATCTTTCAGGTCAACATGACTGAATCAGTCAGGACTCCCACGCAGATCTGCTCAAGAGCTTCCACTGCCACAGCAATGAAAAGCTTCCTACTCCCTGAAATCAGCTAAAATCGAATCTCAAATTTCAGTGCCGCTCCTTCAGAAGAGTCCTCCTCACTGAGACACCAATGGATGGTACAATGGCACAGTCACAAGCGCTGCCCATCAGGCGGCATGTGGATTAGAAAAGGCACAGAGAACAGAGGGACACTTACGGTTGGCACAGCTTGATTAGGTCCTGGTCAGTAGTGCCTGGTGGAAGGCCTCGAATGTACAGGTTGGTTTTACTCAACTGTTCCCCGCTGCTGTTGCTGCTGCTGTTGTTGCTGCTGCTGTTTGTGCTGGGGCTGGGAGGAGCCATGGGGTGGGGAGCTGGTGCATAGGACTGCTGCAAACAGAAAAAGCTGTTACTGGAAAAACAAAAGCCAGCACACCTGTTCACAGGCCAGCAGCACAACTCAAAAGCAATGCAAGCTGCTCATCCTCTCCAATCCACACATGCACACACATGCTTGAATCACTGTGCTGTATTGCTTCTGAAAACATTGCTTGCTTTTTCTCCCTCTGGTCCTACAGTTCATTCAGCATAAATCAGCCATAAATGGGACAAAAACAGGTTAGAAGGTGCTCCTGGAAGAGTGATATGGCTTTTGAATTTGTCCCTCATCACACTGACTTTCCTCCTACCTGTAAAGCATCTAGTCTTTCTCCCTCATTCACAAAATAAAACAGCTCACGCCTGGCACCAAACAAAGCTGGGACCAAAGTCCCTAGCTTACCATTAACAGTCAAGCATCTTTCTTTGTCTCTACTCTCTTGTTCTCACTTTTTCTCCAAAGAAACTTCCTAATATTGTTTTCCTCACTTCTAATGCCCAGCACAATTCCTGATGTGTAGAAGTTATTCTACAAAATGTGATTCTGTGAATGAATGAATGATAGAACCTGTGCTCTTTTCTCCATTCCCAAAAGTGCTTCTTCATGTTGAATGTCCCCTGCTTGCAAGACAGAGCCACAATTCTTTCTTCACATTCAAATCCCCTTTAAATTATTCTAATCCAGGGTCTTCATCTGGGCACCACGGACAACCTGGACAGGAAATGTCCTTGTATGAGCTGTCCTCTTTACTACAGGATGCTCAGTAGTTTCCTCAGTCTGTTACCCACCAGATTCTAGAGGCAGTCATCTCCTAGATTTGAATACCAGAAATATCTCTAGAAATTGCTAAATGTCCCTTCATAAGAAAGGATCTCCCTTATTAGTGACCACTGTTTTATTAAATCACACAATTTTATGTCAAAATAAAAATGATAAATTGACTCCCAGAAACTTGTACTGAATGAAGGTACTTTATAAGCATACATTCCAGAATTAGTAAACATAGTTACTCCTTATGCTTATTTCTTTTTCACCCAGGCATAGCTTCAAAACTTCTCAAATTGTGTACTGTCTTGGTTGAGTCCCTGTTGTGTCTCTTATTGGCTGTATGACCTTTGAATGAGGACTTTATCTGAGATGTAGTAATTTAATTAATATAAAAGAGACAATAAAAGTACTCTTCTATGTCATAAGATCTTTTAAAAACTCAATGAGCTAATGCAAGCAGAATGATTTCTGGATGTTGTTAACTGCATAATAAATATTAGCAGGCATAACAATAATGTTAATATTGCTGTTGGAATCCATCTGGTCAGTGATAGTACTCAATATAACACTCCCAGATTTTCTCAATTGTATCATAGAATGTTACTCAAAGACACAATGAACACATTCATCAAGATTCCAATGGGAAAACTTGCTGGATTTAATCTCAAAACCAAATTATCGGGGTTGTGAGGTAAGTAGTTATCAAATAGCATCTTTGGGACACAATAGCAAAAAAAGTATTTATTCAGATGATGTCAAACTCTTCAACTTTTTGTGCCATGGAACAAAGCTCAGGGATAATATCATAATTCGAGGGAAGGAGAATAAGAAAAGTTATACTACGATCTCATTCTTTTAAAATATCTAAAAATAGCATAATCAACATATACAAATGGACACACCAACGGTGTCCAGGTGAGTGGATCTATGTCCTGCAAATAGAACTTAATCTGTCCTTTATCATAGCAGCTGAGCTCTTTAAAATTCTTCAGTGGCTTCCCACTGAGCTGAGGCTAAATCTAGACTCAGTGAATCTTCCTTAAAGTCCTGTCTGGTTCTTTCCCTATCTCCCCAAATACTCCTTAAACTGGGCTCAGTTACACAGAGGCCCTCCCACCCTCTCCACTCAGCCCAGTTCTACTTGATTGGCTCTTACTCATCCTTCTGCTTTCAAACTAAGTATCACTCTAAAGCAATCTGTTATTTTCCTTCCTAGCTTTCACCATATTGGGTCTCTGTCGAATGTCTTTTTGGCTTACTTATTTAATACCTGTCTATAGCACTAATCTGGATGTTCCCTAAGGGTAGGGAATGTGTCAACCCTTACATTAATAGCTTGATAACAGTGCTTGATACATAGTAAGTGCTTAATAAATTTTTAGTATACATCTTGTGCAATAAAAATGGAATAAACTGTACTATAGAGACAAGAGGCCATTTTTAAGTAATACTTAGCTTTCTTTTTTTCTTTCTTTCTTTCTTTCTTTCTTTCTTTCTTTCTTTCTTTCTTTCTTTCTTTCTTTCTTTCTTTTCTTTTTTTTTCTTTTTTGGTACCGGGGATCGAACTCTGGTCCTTCCAGCTGCAAACCAGAAGTTGGCACCACTGAACTAAATCCCTGGCCCTTAGCCTCACTTCTTGCAACAATAGACTATTTTACATCTTCTAAGATTTCAGTTTTGCCCCAATCCATATTTTCAAGTGGCTTGAAGATGATGCCTCTTAAATTCAGTGTATCAAGGTGTAGGTTATTGCATCTCTTGTCCCATTTCCCAATTTCTCACACCAATCATCCATCACAATTACCTCATATTTTTTAGTGTTACTATCATTTTTCCAGCTTCTATGCCAGAAATTAGATGCTGGTTCCATCTGCTCTGTCATTCTAAACTTCAATACATAGTCAGGCAACAAAATCTCTGGATTCCTGTTTTTCCTTTAGGCCAGACTGCACCAGCTAGGATGTAAATGCTTTAAGATTCTTCTCTAGTCTCCTTTCCCTCATGATTCCCTGTTTAAACCTCTGATTTATTGGAGGGAAGGGAGCAGGGGTCAAATTGTCCAATATAAGCACAAACTGACAACAAATCAAGGAATGGGGAAACAAGAGAGCAAATATGACAGGAGCAAAGTCCAAAGATTCCATCTCCTTTCTTTAAAATAAACATTTTCTTCAATCATCTCTTCAGTATTACTTAGGTTAACATCAATATTTTTAGTGTAGAATTTTAAAATGAAATACACAAGAGGACGCTTTGTCTATTTGGATTAAATGGAATGTATCCATTACCTTTTTGAATTTAGGGTTTGCATAAAGTTCAAGTTTCTTTGCTTGTATAAAAGCCTAATACTTGTTTTCTGACCTAAAAAATTCTGTTTCAATTGTTCTCTTTTCTAAACCCTACACACAGGAAGTGTTCAGTTTGTGCCTTCCTGGTCTCTCTATCTCAACACAGGTCACATAGGATTAATCTTTTACTTCCTTTGTATGCTTTATTCTCTTAAAATTCCCGAGACCTTTTTAAAGCTGTTTGCTTCCACTTTCACCTCCTCTTAAAATTCTTTGAATTCCATCCTGTACTGAGGCTTCTTTAAAAATAAGATTTTGTTTAAAACAGTTTTTTCTCATTGCATAGCCTTGAAAACCACCAGGGAGCCAGAAGAATGTCTCCAGCTTTATGTATCACAGATCAGATGGACCAGTTCAGGCTGAGCCCTTAACTGATCAAATAAGAGAGCAGGAGCTACAGCATGATCAATATGTGTTTACTTAATTCTTTCCCCCCCAGGGCTCTTTGCAAGCATTTCCATAACCAGAACACCATTTAGTAAATTGCATGATGTCTAAAACAATAAATGTGCCCTCCAACGGGCACATCGCATTTCACTAGGGAAGGAAAAAAAAATAGGCAAAAGCAAACCAAAGTGGAGATGAGGACAGGAAACTCCTATGCATGGAAATGAGCTGTGTACTTTATAAATGACAGTAGAAGCACAAGTTTATGGAGAAGGGGCGTATTTCAGAAACCTTTTAAAAATTGTGTACCCCCAATGTGATTTTCTGTGTCATATATTGGTTTGTGGATTCTAAATATTCTGCTGAAGAAGGTGGAATTCTCATTGTTGCTGAAGAACTCTATCCACAGATTGTCATGCATAGTACAGAGGCTCTTCCTAATATTTAATATTTCATTTGACTGCTGATGCACTGTGGTTCTGGTAGCAGTCAGAGTTGTAAATCATTCTTTGGTTTTAAGAATTATAAATGGCTTCCTTTCCACCCATTTCCAAAAACACATCCTTTAATCAACACAAGGTTAGCAAAAGGTTCCCGGAATGTCTGAGAAATGGCACAGGCCTAAATGAACTAATTTGTGAAAAGTAAAATTCCATTGTGTATGCTATGAGTGCCAATGATAGATGACCAAACTATAGTGGGGGGGGGGTGGATGGGAGGAAAGAGAAAGAAAGAAAGAAAGAAAGAAAGAAAGAAAGAAAGAAAGGGGAGTCAATAATCTCTAGTGGTTAATGCATCACAGAAGCCACTTTCCTGATTAAAGCAGCTCTACTTCCTTTCTCAATGGTTTGTCTCTAGATGGATTTGAAATTTTATCATTGACTAGCTTTTCAATCGTTTTGAGCTACTGAGGAAGGGATTTTAAAATGTTAGCAAATAATGTTTTCCTTCAGATAAAACTGACTGCTATATTGCTCCAAGTCACACTGTACAAATCCTATTTAGGAGGGAGGACTTGCAGTCTGGGGTTACTGAGCACTATGCTGTGTTGCCATAGGGCAAGGGATTGCTAGGAACTTGCAGTGTCAGCACAGTCAGAAGTGAGGCTCTGGGTGACACTGATTCAAGGAGGAAGTGAACTTTACTTGAAGGCATCCACAGTGAACAGGTAGGCAGGTTTTTCTTAAATGTTTATTCATGGAGGCACTGCTGGGAGGGTCAGTTAGAAATTACGGAACAAGGGCTAAAGTTCAATAATCACACATGGACGCTCCAAATCAGAGCATCTATACCAGTGTCCTCTTTAGAAAATTAAATGAGATGACTTGGCATCCATTTGGGAAGATATGATTCTAAAAATTGTGCTTCCAGTGTTTGTAGGTAATGCTGTTGGCTGCTTGCTAAGCATTTGATATATTATCTTCACAAAAGCTCAGTGAGGCAAACAATATTCCTCTGATTTTACAAATGAGGAAACTGAGATACAAAAGGGGTAAATGACCTTCTCAAGGTCACACAGCTGGAGACCAGGTTTGAACCCTGGGAATTTGACATCAGAAGCCAAGTTGTTTCCCAGCCCTGCCATGTGATAGAGCTTCAACTCTTAATGATATGGCCACCAATACACATAAACACTTCCTTGAGGTCAACTCTGAAGGATGAGACAGGCAGAAGCCCTGCTGTACCAAAGTCTGAGTAGGAAGCAAAGATGATGATAATAAATAGTAGGAAATCAAAGGTTAGCAAGACCTTCCCTGTATTTAAGTCTGTCTTAAAATTTAATTTCAGAAGGGAAGTTGCCATCAGAACCAAGCATGCTATGAGTTTTTCAAATAATGTCAAACAAGTGGGTTCATTTGTCAAGATTCATGGTTTGTTATTTAATAACAGGAAAATGAACTGGCTTGTAGATCATCCTAAGCAGCTGATTCATTTAGTGTGCTTTGTTAATATGTCTCATTTTTCAAGTTTGAAAACTGTATCAACCCGCTCCTCCTACATCCTTTTAAAATGTGTTTCAGTAGGTATGAAGGGAGGTTAGTTATATTTTTTTCTGCTTGTTTGTTTTAACAGAAAGTATATAGTACACCTAATAAATGTCACTTGCACAACCATAGGGTAAAGAAAATAATTGAAAGTAATCTTTTATGCAATGTCAAACTATATTTCATGAACACTTGTCTATAGGCAGGGTTGTATTACAGTATTACATATACACTGAGCAGATAATTTTAAATCAGAATTCTCAATTTTGGCACTATTGACATTTTAGACAGGATATTCATTAGTTGTGGGAGCTGTCTTGTGCTTGTAGGATATTTAAAAAGATCACTATTCTCTGTCTTCTAGATGTCAGATGCACTGCAGGCCCCTAAGTTGTGACAATCAAAAATGTCTTTATATATTGTCAAATGTCCCCTGAGTAGGATTAAGGAATTTTCTCTACTTGAGAACCACTAATTTAAACAAATCCAGCCCCCTTTTTAAAAGGTCAATACAGTACTCCCCCACGGAGTAATGATACTAATTCAGTGGTCGAACTGAAACTCATTTCACCAAAATCTCCACCATAAAACCAAAGTTCTGCTCCTTACTCTTAAGTATATATAGCATTTACCCCCTCCACCCCTGTCCTCTGTAACCAAGATGTCAGTATACTACATTTCATTAGCTGCAGACTAGGAC
This sequence comes from Heterocephalus glaber, assembly GCF_000247695.1. Next base: position 7,268,106 of record NW_004624788.1, on the reverse strand, counting down.
TGAAACACACTTCTCTATCTGATTGAAAATGTAACTCTTTTACAAAGAGAATGTTAAATATTTTTGCATGCAATTTCTCTTGGCTGGAAATCACAGGGCCCTGTTCCCAAACGGAAGTTAGCTCTATTGCCAGCATCTGGTTGCTGGCAGGATGTGGAGGCACTTGGTCTGGTGGGTTTTTGGAGTAGCCTGGGACTCCATCACATAGCAGTCTTTTCTGCTGATGGTCTCCTCAATTTGTTTTTATTCATCTCCAGTGCAATAGAATTTGTATTCTTTTATCCACGCAAGGGTAAAGCCCTGGATAAAGTCCCCCACCCATGGGAATGACATGCCAACTTATCCAAAAACGAATGTAAACCACATTCCTGTCTTAAATCATACATTATTTAGCCTGCACGTACGCATGCAATCCATTGCTTGTCTGACAATGCTGCTGCTGGCTGTTGACTTCGTTTCCCAGACAGTGTAATCATCACATAACCCTGCTTCTGCAGAACTCTCCTCGAGTGAGAACACAACATGAGAAAATGGACACTTCAAGAACTGTGACAGTCATTGGTGGGTCTATAATAGACTCAAATGAGGGTGGATATGAATACTGTCCATGCAAGCAATAACAAATGCAGCTAAATTAATAGATAAAGCAAGCCATGCAATTTTAGCCATGGTTTCATGAACCACATATATTATGGCTTCGCAATTTTATGCTAGGCAATTGGCTCTCCATTATCTAGAATATGACTACAGAAAACAATTGTTTTAGTGATGCCTTTTATAATAGTTTGGTGAGAATCTGGCCCACTTCTCTTTTCCTTCCCACAGCTCAGATATGGAAATGAGCAATAAAGGACTCCTCACAAAAGGCAATCCCTTGAACACCCTTTGCCAACTGGCCTAGGAGGCAAATCGCTGCTGTCAGCAGCAGGATCCTGGTGCTTAAGACCCCAGATCACCTGCTGAGAATCCAGCTTTGCCATTAACTAGGCATTCAACCTCCTGTGAGTGAAAGCAGGATTGTGATGATTTCATTCATAGCATTGTTCTGAAGCTAAAATATGTAAATTACATGTAAAATATTTAGTCTTGTGCCAGGCACAGGGCCAGTACTCAACAAATATTCCTTTTTTATTTTGTCATCATCACCGACATCATCGTCATCAGTTCCACAATCATCACCATCCTGAGGCAGATCCTTGAAATCCACGCTGCTCTCAGCTCTAGTTGGGATCATTTGCCTGGAAGGTGATGCTGTAAGAGCTAGTCATTCATTTAGTTTTTGAAGCACAAGAGCCGCTATACTTGAAATGAAATTATGTCATTGGAACTGTTTTTTGTCATTTTCATCGAGACTCAGAATGCAGTAACTAAGCAGTGATGAAACAATCATTTTGGATGGAATGGCTAATTAGCTTCAAGGTATTTACAAATCACTACTCAGTTTTTATTAAAATTCTGTTAGGACAAGGTTCACTTTTGTTCTAAATATTAGTTTTGAAAACCTCAGCAGATCACATAATCACCGAGTGCTCTGTGCTATTTACAAAGAGGCTCAATTTAAAGTCACTGAATTCCATTCAGAGGGTTAGATATTTAAATGACATTTTAAAATCTATGGTACTTGGAAACACAAAAAAACTAGTTATTATTCAGCTCAAGTGCCTATCAAAAATTTCATTAATAAATTTACAAGCTAGAGAAGAGTGCCATGAATGATGTCAGCAGCATTTTATCATGATTGCCAGTTGTCCAAACAACAATGGTGTCTAGTCTTTGTCCGAATACTTCCTTTATATTGACCAACTATTACCTCTTCAGGAAACATAAACACAACTAACCCATATTTCAAGATTTAAAGCATTTATAGCCTGTTAAAAGAGTCTTGTCTATATTCTGAAAACCACTCAAACTGCTTGTGGCTTTAATATTAATAGTGATTGGTTGCTTGTGGAAAAATGAGCCATGATTGGTGTCTCAGAAGGAGATTACAATGTCAGTTGCACTATCAGCAATCATTCTTAGAATCAGGGCAGTCTCCAGAAATGCTGAAGTAACTACATATAGTATGCCATCCAGTTTTCAGAATTTTATATCCATTAACTTATTTCTTGATTTCAGAACTCTTGAAGGTAAGTGCCACTGTTACCATCAGATGGAAAAGGACAACCCTGAGACCCAGGGAGGTTAAATGACTTTCCAACTTGTTCAGCTACCCAGTATCATATCCAGGACCTGAAGCTAGGTGTCAGCAGTTAATCTCAGCTTTAATTCTAGATACATACAATCTAGTATAATAATTACATGCAGCTATATAAATTTACATATAATTAATTTCAATTCAATTCAATTTTAAATATAGTTCTCAGTTCTACTAGCCATTTTTCAAATGCTCAAATACAAATATGGGTACTGACCACTGCATCCAACTGGAAGACAGAACATGTCCAACATGTTAGAATGTTCTATTGGACAATGCTGATGTAAATCATTGTTACGGTTATAAAGTATTGTTTTCCACTCTACATTACAGGTAAATAGAAACTATATGTGCTTAGAAAGTACTGGTCCTAGTTTAGATGGTGCTAATTTTTAAGTAAAATTATTCTCCCTCATTAAAGACCATTATTTAGCCTCTCTCTACACCCAAGGTGTGGATGGGTCTACATTGTGATACATGAAATTCCTTTCAAATGATATATCTCTTGACTAACCATTTACATTATTAAGATATTTCCAGGAAGCAAAATATAAGACAACAAGATGTATTTTATTTTTTTAACTAATAACCAAGGTTTCACTGGTATTGTAAAACTGTTAAAAAGAGAAAGAACAAAGGAGAGGGAGACAAGGAGAAGTAGAGAAAGAAAAAGAAATTGAGATTAACCATTACAGAATGCATAGATGTCTCTGTCTTTGGCAGACAAGTTTCTTGCTTGGGTCTTCTGCATTTTTAATACTACATCACGTATTTTATGTGAACATCCCCAAACATGATTCCCTCACTCCAAAGTCCCATATAATCTGGTATTCCCCTTAATCTTTCTTCTCTCTAACAAGACAAGGCAAAGAGGTGAATGCTTTTTTATTTGCCACAATTCTAAAACAATAACCTATATTTCCTGACATAAAATACTTCTGTTGTTTTATTAGGCAATTCAGTCATATTTCATGGATGTAGCAAAATTAAATGTAAACAGAACCTAAGCTTTTAAAGTCCTAAATCTGAGAAAGTTGGGTAATAAAACACAGTAATTTCCTCAAGAAGACAATGTAGAACACAGATCAAAAATGTGACAGCCATTAATATATGAAAAGTAATTGCTTCATTATGAAAATTGAAAGGCATGCTTGCACAGATAATTTTCTACAAATATATTTTCAACATCTATTATGTTTTGAGCCATGAGATAGTAGCTATGAATATAAAATGAATATTAAGAATTTTATACTCTTAAAATTTATTACTATGTTTATAATCAGATACTTAGAGATTTAGACATTCAAAGTTTTATTTCACAAAATTGCAAACCCCTATGATGACTGGGTTTTTCAATGCATTTTAAGTCAATGCACCTTATCGAATTCCTTAGAATATATAGACACCTCCAATTTCTGATGCACCTCCTTGTTGTTTGATTTCTGGAGAGCTCAGGGTGTGGGGTGCTGGAGAATGAAATATCCACAATGTTTGGACAATTTTACTTTTCCTTCTCCAAATGGCTCTTATTTTTGTTTGTTTGTTTGTTTTGCAAAGAAGTGATTGAGCTTCAGAGTTTAGCAGGGAGATGGTGTTTGTCTTTGATGGGCACATTCCAAAGGCTCAAGAAGGGATGGTCTTGCCATTGAAGAGTAACAGAGAACACGGATCCTGAAGACACGTCATCTACTCTTAGGCTTTGGATTACAATCAATTGCTTCTGACACTTTAAAAACATACCTAACCTCAATTGCCTCAGTCTCTTCATTGTGAAATATGAATAGCAACTATCTCAGAAGGTTCTTCAACACATCAAGTGAGTGATTGTGTAAGAAGCACTAAAAACAACAACAACAGAAAAACCAACTTGGAGCCCAGTGACCACTCCATAGATCCTAACTCCCACATTTACTTAAATCCTAAAGCATTTTAAATGCTCATTGTTCTCATGAACAGTAATATTCTTTGAAGGACTGATGCATCGGTGCATTGACTAATCTGGGTGAACTCTGATTTGCTTGGGTTAAAATCTTATTGTATAAAAAGAAAGTTCACTGACTCTTGCTAGTCTGAAATTCTCTAGATTATAAATCAAAAACTGTCCTTCCTCAGTTTCAGCCCCTGATTCTAACTGCCCCCACATAAACTAATGAATGACATGACCAAGAACAAGAGAAGTCATTTGTAGAATATATAAATGTGGGGAATTTATATATAAAGTGTTAAAACATTATTAAAATAAGACATGCCTTTCTGCAGGCAAAAAAAGCTTACAGGTTAAATAATATCCTAACCACTACACATCCAGGCCCTTAACTAAAATGAGTTTCATATAAAGAAAAAGTACTAATTTTTCAGTTTCTAACATTAAAAATAATTAGATGTTTAAAGTATTTTACTCTGAAAGAGTATTTTTTTGGGTAAACCATGACTTCAGGTATTTATTTCAGTTTAACTATCCTTGTAATTTTTAGCAACTTATATGGTTTGTGCCCTAGGGTAGCTGAGGCAGAGATTATAGTATACAATGGGATAGAGATACATTTATCCATTCCAAAATATTACTACACGTCTCTAATAACTCTAGAAGATGATTTTGTTTTGTCTTGCTTTGCTTTAGAAACAACTATGTGGATCTTGGCCAAGAGTGATAACAGCTTTGACTAAAAGAAATTTTGAAGAGTGATCATTTTATTTCTTCACACAAAGGAAGCCTCAACGTTTGTTTCATGTAATGGAAGACAAACTGGTGGAGTGGGAGATTAAAATATAAAATTACTCATATTTAGGGGTGTTGAGTCTCTGAGTACAAAAAGAGAAAGAAAAAGACCTGATATATAGCTTTGCTAACTTTTGGTAAATTAAGTACTTGACTGATATTAATTGTGACCATTAATTCTGACATATCAACTTCATTAGATTAAGAAACACCTAACAGATTATTGAAGCAAGCTCCTGGGTATAACTGGGAGGTCACTGGGGCGTGGCCTTAGGTATTATATATGATTCCTTTGCCCTTTCCTCTGGACCACTATTCTGCTTCCCAGCCTCCATGAACTAAGCAGCTCTGTTCCACCATGTCCTTCCTTCATGATTTCCCACCTTGGAGCCAGCTAAATAAGGTCTGAATTACTCCAAATTGTAAGCTGAATTAAACCTTTCCTCCCTTAAATTGTGTTAGGTATTTTGTCCTGCAATGGGAAAGATGACTAATATACTAATGTTCAAAAGGTTCAAAAACCAAGCCATAAAATTTTTGAGCATGTAAAAAGCAGCTCTTTCAAGAGCTATCAGCTCCTACTCACCACTGTGCTCCATTACACACACAACCACAGGTGAAATGCTACTGAGTGGCCTGGTTTGCTAGAAGATAGAAGTGTAAGAGATCATATGCATGAGTAGTGAAAAGCATGCCTGAGTACAATAGGATAGAATGACATATTTTTAGTGTCCCTGCCTCAGCTGCTAGAAGGTACCATGAGCGAATGTGTAGGGAAAATTTGCTCATGGAATTAGTAAGACTCAGTGACCTAACAGAGGAAAATTATGGGAGTCATAAGAATTTCTTGAAGAAACATGAGGTTCTAAGAGAGCCTCTCTATTCATTAGCCAACAGAGAATCCTTGCAAAGAAAGCCTCTTTACTGACATCATCCCTTGCCTTATAAACACTCAGGCTCTACATCAAACTCTTTAAGGACAGCCAGTTAACACCATGAGTTTGATCATGTTTTGAGCAGAGTTAAAGCAGAAACAACCGAGGACAGCATCCACCACCAATGCGAGAAGTTTGGAATTGACTAACGCAGTAATGAAGCAAAAAGCCTCCTTGAAACCATGTATTTAATAGTGTTGTATTTCTTAAATTGAAGAAATAGGTCTAATTAATAGCTTATGAAATTAAATATTTTAATAATGTAGCTGCATATATCAGGTTACATATATACTTACACGTATACTATATCACTCCTTCTGCTTGTAGCCAGTATCACACAGGACACAAAACATTGGCAAAGAATGGGTAAGCAGCCTATTCAAGGTTACCAAGAATGTACATTGCAGCAAAAACAGCCTAGAAGTGCAGCTTGTGTTATGACCATAGTTTTTTAGATAAAAAGTTATAATAAGGATGAAAAAATTCTAATTCTCACATATACTATAAAAATTTAACCCATCCTAAAATATGTGTAACATATAATATATAATTAGAATTCATTCAGTAAATACAGTTATAAAATATTAAAATTAATATATAAATAAAAATATAAAAATAATAATTATCTTGGGAAAACATTTTAAAAGATAAAATATAGCCAGTAAAAAACTACTCCTTGATAGTCTTAGGGAACAATAGAAAAGTTTAGGTAGATAAGGTTAACAGAGTGCTCAGCATATTTCACAGGAGAGAAAACAAATGACAGACAGACAATTGATTAGACCAAAACGTGGTCAATATTTACCTCTAGTAGAGTAGTGGAAAAGAGCGCCACTGTGCGATGCTAATTCCATATTCTTCAAAATAACTAAAGGTCAGTACATTTTACTGTTAGTGATCGTTCTAAGCATCAAAATGAGTAGAACTGTGGGAAGGTTTAGTTTTATAACTAAAGTCCTCAAAATCCATAAGTGGAATTAATTTCGGGATCTTTTTTTGTGGTTCAGAGAAATTGAAGCTTAATAATATAGATAAAAATAAAACAGGGCCAGGGATTTAGCTCAGTGGTTCTGCCGCCTGCCTTCCAAGCGCAAGGTCCCAAGTTCAAACCCCGGTATAAAAAAATAATAATAAAACAAGAGAAAAGGCTAACAACATAGAACTTTTTCTATTAGCATGGTCACTTTTCTGAAGATGGGTTAAAATCTATTGATAGACTCATTTCTTTTATTCCATTAAGTTTATCGGTCCATTTTAGCTATACATCGTGATCACATTCATCATTAGGAATTTGTGCCTGTACATGAGATACATTGGTTTTTGTTTTGTCCCCATCCCCCTTCCTTCCCTTCCACTCCACCACTCCCCTGTATTTACAAAAGCTTTGTTTCTGTTTTTTCCTTCTTTTCTCATATTTTTTCCTTTCTTTCTTTCCTTTCTCCCACCCCCATCCCTACTTTCCCCTTCCCTTTTGGACCTTTTCTTCCTATTTTAGGTTATGTATTATACATTTTGGTACTTATTTACTTTTACAGTTTCTCATACTAAAGAAACTATTCAGTATTTACATGTGTGCACTATTTATTTCACTTAAGAGCATGGCCTCAATGTGCATTCATTTAACTATACATGCCTCTAGTGTATCATTTTTTATGGCTGAGTAGTACTCCACAGTATAAAAAAATCCCCACATCTTCTTTATCCAGTCACCAGTTGATGGGCATTTGGGCTGTTTCCAAGATTTAGTTATTACAAACTGTGCCGTTATTGACATCTATACACATATGTCACTAGGGCATGATGTTTCTAAATCTTTTGGGACAATACAGCAGCAATTAGACAAGAAAAAGAAATTAAAGGAATAAAGATAGGAAAAGAAGTTAAACAGATTCATTTTTAAGAGACATTTTGGCACAGGAACATGTTTTTATCCATTGAAAATAAGCATTCACTGGATGTTCATGTTCATGTTGTAATTTCAGCAGAGGAAAGTAAAGATTCCCAAGGAGCAGACAGAACTGGGGTCAGAGTTCTCCTAATGCCTAATCTTCCCAGGTTAGCCTGTGGAAGAGAGAACCTGTCACAGCCACCATTGGTCAGCAAGCACTGTTTGGAGTATTATAATATGATAGGCCATTGACCACTCATTCTTCCTGAATCTGGCTATGCTGTGTGCTAAGGTATATTTCCTTTTATTTATTTGGATTCCTCTATTCGTTAATGTTAATCAAAACTAAGTCTTCTGGAAAGTTAATGATTTGAGAAAGACAGGCAGATATGCTCTTCTTCTAGGCCGCTGATTTCCATTGTAGACCCAATGAACAATCTTGTGCGATGACACAGAGAAAGAAGCATGTTTTGCACTTGCTTTTTTTTTATTAGAATATTGTGATAGTACAACCTAGTGTTTTTCACTGACTTTGAGCTACGCCTCACTCTCCACCATGCCAAATAATTATAAGACTTGTCCAAAGACAGAACAAAAATGAAAATTATATTTGTAGTTAATACACTAGTACTATTGACCAATCAGTATCCTTATATCTCATTACAAACTAATATTATAGATTGCTGTAATCAAAAACAGAATCGGGATAAATTTAAAAATAACTCTAACATTACAAATTTGCATACTTTTACAAACTTAGATTCTAATGATGATCTTCCTGAGCCAGAGGACATAAACATGTTCCATCATGAAATGAAGTAAAAGTGATTAACATTTTTGACAATGATTTATTAATAAATGATAGATAATTTATTCCATTGGCCATAATTCAAGATCTTTTGTGTAATTCTGGAAGTACACTTAAAAAAATTAAACTAGTAAAAATTAATGAAACTCTCTAAATAGAGTATCTTCCTGACTTTGTTATCTATCCTACTGCAGTTTTGTTTTGAACCATATATCTCTGTCTTGAACCAGCTTTAAAGCCCTACTTTTATATATTTCTCAAATACTATGCTAAGTAGAAAACAGATCATTACTTTAAACTGGAATCATAGCATAAGGTATTAAGGAATATTAAAATGTTACACTAATTAAAAAAATAATGAGGGCTGGGGATTTAGCTCAGTGGTTTTGCCACCTGCTGCACAAGTGCAACTACCTGAGTTTGATCCCTGGTACAAAATAATAATAATAATAATAATAATATATTACCTAGTTATAATAATTTGAAAATTACGATATACAATGTAAAGCTAAATGACTGAAGTTAAAAAGTGAATTCTAAATGCAACAGACTTCAAACTTCAAAAATGACTAAATAAGCCAGGGATTATTTATTTGGGTATGAAAATTATTTTACTCTCACAACACAGGACAGATCCAGGCTGTGTAGTGTTAAATTTCTATAATTTGGGAGGCCTATAAAACATAACAAAATTTATAAATATACAATTATA
>NW_004624788.1:7217029-7251684 GCF_000247695.1 Heterocephalus glaber | reverse complement strand
CCCAAAAGCCCTTTCCTGTGGGCTGGGAGCAGCGGGAGGGATGGTGACTGGGAAGCCCCTTCCTCTGGACCAGGAGCAGTGGGATGGCAGCTCAGAAGCCCCTACCTCTGGGCCGGGAGCGGTGGGAGGGATGGTAGCCAGGAAGCCCCTTCCTCTGGGTCAGGAGCAGCGGGACAGAAGGTGGCCCAAAAGCCCTTTCCTCTGGCCTGGGTGCAGCGGGAGGGATGGTGACCAGGAAGCCCCTTCCTCTGGACCAGGAGCAGTGGGATGGCAGCCCTGAGCCAGTTTCATAAAGCTTCCTTGACCATTAGCACACAAAAATAAATTCCTATGTCTGAATGTTCATAAAATTTACTGTCTTGGGTCTGTAAGCTCTGCCATATATTATTTCAAATGTATAATAACGGGATGATTTTCCTGGAAAAAACCAAACTGTTTCCTGATGCACGTCTGTGTACCTATTTCTCAATAAAGGATATAATTTCCAAATTGCCAGTTTCTACAATTTGTTTGTTTTCTATCTAAAAATCTGACACAACTGGGCATTTATGAGGACCCCATTGAGTAATGGCATCTCAAAGGGTAGAAACATATTTGCATATTTCATATTTACAATGATGTGAGCTCTACAAATCTTCATTGTGCAGGGAAAATTCACCAGTGTGACCGCTCACATCTAAATAGTCTGGGAATTGTCCTGTTCAGCATTCATCAGCCATACCCTTATTTTATTCTATTAGGAGGGAAGGAAGAGTAATGCCAGACTGATCAATGTGCCAGTGTATCTCATGGTCGTATTTTAGAATGACCTACATTAAAGGAGTTAGGAAAAGGTAACAGAAATTTACTACTCATGGAATAATGACTCACTGCAGCATAAGGGTATCCCAAACACTGCATACTCTTGCTTTATTTATGCCCCAATGCTTAACTGATAGTCTTTCTCGTATTTTGCCTTACTTTTGGAAGTACAGATTCTCTTGCCTTATTGATCCCTTTATACCCTATCATTTTTCCCTGGAGTTATTTGGCATGATGACAGTAGTGTGTTGCCAAGGCTGATTTAACATCCTCTCCCAAGTATGCAGCACTGAGCTCAGAGTGGAATATCTTAAGACTGAAACACGTAACACATCTGTCAAGCAATGATATAAATACAGTCCCTTGTCAGAACTAATGAATGAGGGAATCTAGAGTATGGATAAATAGCAGGAAGATGGAAAAAACCAGAAACTATGTTTTAGCCAAAAGCATTTCTTGGTAATTAAATTATTTGGGGAAGAATGATGTTCCTTTCTTTTCTCATTCTTTTTCACAAAGAAGATTTTGATGGTTATCTTTAAAGAATTAAAGTGTCATCAGAGGCAGACAGCAATCCACATCTTAGAGGGGAATGGGTGTACATTAACTGGGCTCTCACTTACTGGAAGGATGTATTTCTTTCCAAACATTTTGTAAAACTTGTTAAGCAGGCAATTCCCTTTTATCTGATAACAGTCCAATTTTGAGAGGGGTTTGGTTTGGTTTTTGTGAGATTCTTATTAATGGATATGGCCAGGCAATGGATAAATAGAAGCATGCAGGGATAGTTAAACATTGATTAGAAATAGACACAGCTGACCTATAAATTGCAGCCCACGCTAAAACCTTAAAAGATTTCTCCACAAGGAAAAATTAATACCTCCAAGTATTAAGCATGTTCACAAAGGAAGGAGGTACAGGAAGAGATCTGCTAGTGTGTGTGGTCAAAGAAGAGAGTGTAGAATAGTAGTTTTACACAGAAAGTGAAAAAGAAAAAGAAAGAAAGACCATGTGCCCAATGCAGCTATTGATTATTATCCTGAGAAGGAAGTTTTCAAATTTATCCAGCATTCACTCAGTTATTTGTAACTTGGGATGAGGTATTTAAAGGAGTAATTAGATTCTGAAAATATGCCTCACACACTCACTTCATTTCATTTGAAACAAAAAAAGGAGACCAAGCACTGAGAATCCAAGATGAAAATCACTAGCAAGTCCTACTAAGTGCTATGTAAATGAAAGTTATCACCAATTTCATTTAATTGTGGATGTTCCTGGAATCCACTACAATTCATACTACTATTTTTGGTATTATCTCTAGTGACACCAAAGTGGCTATGAAATACAACTTGAACTGTGTCTGTAAATATTTGCTAGTAAATCTTTATTAGTATATTAATACACATCATAGTTCCATTTTCGCTTCAGAACTATACTGCATCACTCATGACCTTTCAATTGCAGCTTTTCCTCCAATAATGAGACAGAAAAAAAGGGTCAGTGGTCATCAGGGCCACTGTTATCTTGCCTAATATTGGAGTAAGATAGTATTTGAGCGTGAAATGGCAAAAGTGTTTGTCAGCAAGATCCCCTTTATTCTGATCTATGCTGTCACTCTGTGCGAGATGCCCTCCTCCTAGACCTCCATGAACTACACCTATTCACCCTGAAGGCCTGACTCAGATTTCACCTCCTCTGAGAAACCTATAGTGTGGGAAAATTTATCTCCTTCCTGTTTAAGGCTCTAGGAGACATTTTCTTCATGCTTTTGGTGGTGATAAATATTTTGTCCTTCAGTGAGTACTTCTGCCACTGGCCTGCTGGAGCATGAAGGTCTGGACATGCCAACAGGCGAGCCTCTGATTCTTAGCATCTTAGCAGAGGGGGAGGAGGAGAGGATATCTTTGGGACTTAATCACTGCTGAAAGTTGCATTTTGTTATAAAAATCCAGTCCACAATAATTATTCTTGAGAGATTTGTGAATAGGTCAGAAACCTACTCCCCAATTATATTCTTGTTTTTATTAGATAAATGTTATGTTGCATTATGTGGTTGTGAACACATAAAAACTTGAGGGTGGCTATACTTGCCTATGAGCTCTAGGGAGGATTGTGGTCAGAAGAGAGAAAGGAAGATATAAAAAATTGTTCTCACTCAATCTTCTGCAGCTTTATCCCAAAGCACCTGCTATCCTGGTGCTCACAGACAGAATCACAGCACCTCAGCTATGTGGCTTATGGAAATATATCAGGTCACTAATGATTAGAGAGAACCCACATCTATTTGCAGTCACACCTATCTGTCAAAACTGCAAAGGAAGTGACTTCCATATTTTTAAGTCTCACTGTACATATAAACTGAATCTTACAAAAATACTGAGGCAGAGAGAGTTGGTAAGATTTTTTATAATGCATGCATATAAAGATCTTTTTACTATATACTGACTAAATGAACATTGAAATTTAAATATTGGTGGTGTAGACCTGTAATCCCAGAACTCTGGGGGTTGAGGCAGGTAAATCACCAGCTAGAGCCTAGCCGGTGCAATTTAGTGACTTAGTGAGACTTTGTCTCCAAAAAATAGAAGTAACTCAGTAGTAAAGGCCTGGGCTCAATTCCCAGTACTGGAAAAAGAAAGCTGTATATAAATTTAAATATTACCTATCCACAGTAAAACTCAATTATCTTGATTTAAAGAAGAAAAATAATTAGGACAACATAGTGTTCCAACTATTTCCAACCATCACAGCATTTGATGGACATGGAGTATTCATATGAGTTTCTTCCTGTATCACATCAGATTAGTGTATATGTTTGAAATAACGAAAGCGCCAATCAATTCAGGTGCTCTTTGTGAGTGATAATGGAAAAAAAATTCATTCTTTGCCAGGAAAGAAATGTATTTGTAGCAAAGAGCTACCAACTTTAGTAGAGAAAATTATTTGAATACTGAACAGGGAAACTGGCAAAGGGAAGAACAGAGCATCTGCTGGGGATAAGGGTATAATTATCTTGCCCATCCAAACACCATTGGGCATAAAAGTTTTACACTCCCTCTCTGCCAAGTCACTCTGTTCAGACTTTTAACACAACATTATCAGCAAATAGTAACTAGTGTGCAAGTCCTGTCAATAATAATAGTATATCTTGGGGACCATTTTCTAAAAAGGGAAAACAGGGTAATCTGATAAAATTATCAACCATTTAGGTGCCACAGTGATCAAAAGCATCAATCTTTTCCTGTCTTAAATCTTTCACATACCTCCATACACTGTTTGTCATAGACTTGAAGAATTTCCAATGAGGAAATACTTAATTTTTCTTGCTCTAGTTTATGATTTATTGTATATTTACATAACTGCTTTCTGATCCTTAACTCCTCCAGGTGGTGATATTATTTTTAATTTTATTGCCCTTTACCTTCATTTAGGATGAAACGAGTATATCTTTCTACTAGAGCAGATGGAAAGAATGAAAGAAGCCTGTTTATGATGAATAGATATCAATTATCAAAGAGCTGACCATTCTGATTCTGTTGTTTTCACTTCTAAATTTTCTCTGTGAATTTCAATGTAAGGTAGACAAGAGATTTACTCTACTCACAAAACTGCTGAAGAAAAAGGTAGGACTTCCTTTCCAATTATTTGCATGTAGTTGTTGTGTTGCCCTTTTTGTTTTTAAGAAAAAAAGAGATAGGCATTATGAAGCTATTTTCAAAAAATACTCTTAATAGGCAGTACTGCTAAAATCATCACCATTCCACTGACTTTTCCCAAGCCTTCCAACAGCTATGAACAACAGCTGCCAAGAACCACTTAATTTAAAATTGTTCTCTCCTGTCATCACCAGACCACACACACAGTAACGAAGAACCCCAGCGAATGCCATGATTTCTCAAACCGAAAGCTCGTCATATTCCATCTTCTCATGCACAAAAGTAATACCTCCTTTTATTGAAAATAAGAGGGTTTACCATCCATGTAAGTTTTAGTCTTAAAATTTTATTCTTTCATAGTAACAGGGCTGAGAGAAAAATCAAACACTTAAGTAAAAAAAGAGGTGAAATTTTCCCCCAAGGTTAGTGGTACCACACACTGACACATATTCTTCCATCTGGGTATCTCAAGGACATATTCTCACATGAGACTCCGAGAAGGAAAGTGTCATGAAATTAACAGATGGGCTTTCCTTGCCTAGATCACCCTAATGGAGCTCTTAGGCAATTTGCATACTAGCCAGCAGTGGCATAGGTGTGTGTCAAGGACACAAGAGAAGCCAAGAGAAGCCCTATATAGGATGTAGCTTCATGACTGATTCCTTTGTGCATTTGCTAATGCATGTTGATAGGGAGCACTCATTAGGAAGCCAGCAGTTATGTGTCAGTACTTTACTTTCTTCTGAATTACAGGCTGTAGCAGTTCAGTGTAGATTAGAATCAAAATTATTTTCATCCTAATAAAGGACTAATTCTTAAGTCTTACTCTGCTTTTTAATGAATCATATCTAAAGAGTGTGCCTTCACTTTTTTTACATATGCAATTGAAAATTTTGGCTCTTTTCTGGTCTTATGGTCAAAGATTTTAATGTAGTGTTGAGAGTTTCCTGGCCCTAGCACAGTCTCACTATGTGAAATAAACAAACAGGGGCTGCCAAACCCAATGTGAGTGTTCTCACTGGTGATCACATCCTGAGAAGTTTCAACGTCACTCTGTTCTATAATCCACTCATGACTGTGCATTGTATACAGAAAGAAACCAAAGAAAGGTCAGTAGTCAATCAACATGAGGGCATCAAATCATGTTTCACACATCTATACTCTTAGCATCTTGTTCTTTTGGTCTTGCCTATGTAAATGATTGGCCTCTTTGGTAGGCATGGCCATTGGTAGTTCCAAATGAATCACATCTTCTATAATTCATGCTCTACCAAGTTAGCCTTTAGCCACAGAATTGCTGTGACCAATAAAAACACACAAGCAAAACCAAACAGAGGTTTGATATAGCATTCACCCACCAGGACTTATTCTGTTAAAGTTCCCCCTCTTGGAGCCCAGCTACCACTCTGAAGAAATAGATCTCAACAGCATAATTCCTAGATGTTGATTTGTCCAGATAAGCTTTGGGGACAATCAAAGTACTCAATGTAAAGAACACCATGCTAAACATTTGTCATTTCAGCTCTAGAATAACCTGCTAGAGAGAAAGTGCACATGGAGAGACTCTGGAGTGTGAGAGAACACGTGGAGAAAGAGGTCATACAGAAGAGAACAGGGGTGACACAGACCTGATCTCAGATGCCTGGAGCAGAGTAAGTAATCCTAGTTGGTACCACGTGGAGCAGAAGCCTCCTAAGTCAAGGCAAAAATCATTAGGAAAAAAGAATAAATCTTTATTGTTTTTTAGCCATTTTGCCATCTGTTTCTGCTTATTATGCAAAAACTGATAAATGAAATAGTCGCTTATAATACGACCTTTTCCTCAGCTACTGATGGGTAACTAACTTTCTGTGTGGCACTTAATCTACTAAAGACTGTTTTCTCTGTGTATGAACAGGTTGAACCAGATAGTCTCAAAGGTTCCTTCCAGTCTTGAGTCTGTTTCTTTCCCTACTGGGATCAAAATAAAGGATGTTAGTGACCTGACTGCAACAGCAAGCTAACTATGCAACAAGGCAGCTTGAAAAGGAAGGAATTCCAAGTTCACAGCCATAGTTTAATGTAAACCCAGCAGATAACAAAGCATTCTTTGTGCCAAAGCTTCTAGCTCAGCCTCATCATAACTGAGTGGTTTGATGTAGACTCCTTTACCCTGTACTGTGTATATTCTGAAGGAAAAAAATTTCTTGGCATAGTGATTACACAATATAACGGGATAGGAGTTTTTCAAAATAACTGGGATTTCTCACTGTGAGCTCATTTCACAATTTAGAAAGAAAAAAAGTAATGTATTATGTTGTCATCAAAGAGTCAGAAATTTGTAACTATTTACACATATAAGTCCCCTCAGGTTAAGGGGTAATTAAATACCAATATCAAATGTTTATTTGGAACCTGTTAAGTTTATAAAGGAAGTAATACTTTTTTCTTGACCCTGGAAGAAAATTTTCCTTAAATCACCACTTTTATTTTGCTTATGACCTGTCATATACTGTAGAAGCATTTTACAGTAAGAAACCTGAGGGTTACATATTAAGTACTAAGCTTGTGTAAGACAGAGGTGCCTTATAGTTTAGGCAGCTGGCTCCAGGTTGTGGATTCTTATCCATAAACACAGTTTTAAACCTTACTGGAAATAAACCCAGGATCTTCTTGACACTGGAACCAAATTCTGAGCAACTGAACTGTTTAATATGCTCTTTGTATTAAGAATTTAAGGATTATTTCAGAAAGTATTTAGGGGTGTGAAGGTAATGCCAAGTAAAGATCAAAAACCAATTTAAGTCAAAAGAAATTTGTCATTCTGATACAGACTAAAACAAATATTTTATTACTCTGATTTTCAAAGTCACCTATTAGAACTGTTTTCCTCTAAATTATACAATGTTTCTTAAAGATATTAGTATTCATTCATTAATTTCACTTCTATTAATAATATGAGTTCATTGATTATTTCCCAAATTAGAATATGTATGCAAAAAATCCCAGCAGCACAATGTTTTTTATAAGATTCAGATAAGCTTTGGGAATAGTGATTCCTATGCATGATAAGAAAGACTGTGCTAAGAGTTAACACTGAAACACAAACCATTTCAGCCACACATAGAAGCAATTTTGATGCTTTATTATCTTGCAAGGAGAGGAGGGAGGAGGTTGTAGGAACATTAAGTACCTGGCTAAATTGTTAGAGTCTAAGAGGATCTTCCTATAGTAAGCTTCTTTGCCTCTACATAATTTAACCAGATCCTGTATATTTAAAGCAAATCACAAGTATATTGTATCTACCTACATAAAGAGTCTTTGATTATGTATATTGAATCAACTTGTGATGAGTATACTGATGAGCACAGTTACCCTTAACATTGGGCCATAGAGCACAGTGGTAAAGAATGAGTCTCTGACACTTACCTGTTGAGGTCAGCATGCATGCTGCCTCAGTTACTAGTCAGGTACACTTTGAAAAGTTTGTTTTTTCTTTTTAACTTCTCCGAGCCTCAATTTCCTTGTCTGCAATTGGGTGATAACAATAAAACCAACCTCTTCAGACTTGTTATGATGACTTAACAGTTTAACCAGAGGTAAACCACTTAGAACAATTTCCAACACTGAACTAGTTTACAGTGAGGATTAGTCATTGTCATCATCTGTGCTATTATAGTTTATAAATTTATCATTAACCTGTATTGCAATCTGGATCTGTTCTAAAAATGCAGTGTCAGTCACTGTCTACATATTGGAGCCTCAACCTGAAGATAGTCTATAAGGAGATAAGAACTGGTGTAAGTTTCATAACTATGAGTGTTAAACGGTGATCAAATTAATAATAGTAATGTTATTTCTACCTCTACAATACAAACCAGGATTCAGATGACTATAATACAGACAGAAAACTTGATTTTAAACTTACAAATTATGCTATTTACCTTTTGCTTAACTACTGAAATGAAAACAAGAAAATTCGCAAAGAAATAGAATGATATTTTCCTATCTTTAACTGAAAGTATAGTCAAAAAAGCTCTTTATTTAAAAAACAAAATTACAAGTTGTAAAAGTGTGTGTGTGTGTGTAACACTGTCAGTCCACTGTCAGTGTGTGTGTATAACACATTTAAAGGTCTGGTTAAGGGTTACTCACATAGTTTCTAATGTTAAGCCCACTTATGGGTCATGATATATGCACTGTAAATATTTGCTGAAATACTGAAAAATAAAGCAAAAGAATAGAACAAACCACATGCAGGGAATGTCTGGATTGTTCAGGGGAAGTGGTGTAGTGAGCCAGACCTCCTTTTATTAGGACATAGTAAGGTGCTTGATTGTCCTTTAGGGAGTTGTAGTGATTAGAAATGAATGCATCACTGACAGTTTTTAAAATTTAGGATCACAGCTTTTAGTATGGTTTCATTTTTAATAATCTCCTTAAAAATCACTAAAAGTATCAGCCCACCATATAATGTGCTTCTTTCACACTGATGGCACTCCTACTGTTTCAGACTAATTGCTTTTTTACATTATCTTAAGGTCAGGCTCAACAAAATGAATTTGGAGATAGCATACTTGTGAGCCACAACTGTTTAACACAAGAACAGACCCTAAGCAGAATGAGTCTCCTTCAGAATCGCACGGAAGATACCTACTTTAATTTGCCTCTTAGCAAACATCACGCAGACTGACAGTGTTACTTACTGTTTGTTAAACAGTCTGGGTGTTTGTTGCATCTCTGGAAGACAGTCTAGAAATTACATTCATTTTTCAATTAAAAATTAGAATATGTAGTAGGAAAAATCCTGTCTGGGTTCAGTTGTAAATTTTGTAAGAATATTCAAGTTTTATTCCATTGGCTCTAACACAGCATTTTTAAAACAGCAAACAGGATGAAAAGCTGGGCATCATTGTTACTTTTCCCAGCAGTGGCAAGTTGTAAAGCCAAATAAACAAGGTATATTTTCCAAATCAATTCCCAGGTTGCTAGGGACACCTTGGAATAATAACAAATATACTTGAAGTGGATGAATTTTCTCCACTTCTGTAGTCAACAAATGAAGCAGACAACTGAACAATAGCCATAGAGTTTGCAGTCGGGGTAGACAATGAAAGTGCTTCCATGTCTCATTCATATTCTTTCCTTCTCACCTTAACTGACAGACATAATAATAACCCACATGTGGCAAATGGTACACAGATATCAATGATGTCACTATTAAAATAAGGAACCCAAGCAGGGTGTGGTGGCACATCACTGTAATCCCAGCACCCTGGGAGGCTGAAGCAGGAGGATCCCCAAATTCAACTTGGTGAGAACCTGACTGGGAGGAAAACAGTGGGGGGGAAAGAAAAAGAAAAGAACCCTGATTTGTTGTCAAAAATTTTAAAGTAGAAATGGGGAAAAAATAAGAACCAAGATGCATTATATAAAGGTACAATTGCCAATGAGAAATGTAATTGTGTTGTATACCTACAATGTACCAATAAAAGAATGTAATACAAAAAAAAATTTTAAAGTAGATAAGAATATTTATGGCTTCAAAAGTATTGGAAAAAACAGTTTTTCTTAAAAGCACTTAAGAATGAAGACTAAGAATGAAGAATTCTCAAGAGTATGGCCTGACAAAGAAATTTTTCCATGAATTTGGATTTTTAACCTGGGTGTAGGATCATATACAAAGTCTGGAATGTGGCATCCAAACGCGTAAGTGGTATCTGTTTCTCAGAGAAGGTCGTGACAATCTTAAATTCTCTGACAGTGCCTAATGAATTCCAAACACATATTCATGAGCAGCATCTAACCTTCCCATTAAGGTCTAATTTCTTTTCAGAAGAATTCTTGAAAGTCTAGGAAAACTCGACTTTGGGTCCTAGAATATAATACAGGAACATATACTTGAGGTGCAAAATAAATAAGTACAATTGTTTACAAATGGTCAGTGTGACTTTTTTTTTTTTTTTTTTTGGAGACAGGATCTCGCTATGTAGTTCAGGCTATCCTTGAACTCACTATGTAGCCCAGGCTGGCCTTGAACTTGAAGTGATCCTCCTGCCTCAGCCTCCAGAGTGTTGGGCTCACAGGTGTATGCCACGATGCCCGGCTATTATGGCTTTTGACTATAGGTAAATGTTTCCTTCCATTTCTAGTTTTATTATCATTCATTAAAATTTAGAGAGACTGAAGAAATTATCTAGCTTTGTATACTTTCCACAGTTAACTACCTATCCAAGGCTGTTTTTCTGACCATTTTACAGTCCCATTTCAATTTCCATCTTCTGGGTGCATATTTTTTACACTAGCAGTATTGGGAGAGAAAAAGAAACTCATGTGCTCAGTTTGCAGGTATTCTGCCACTTTTGAAACGGATCTCTTTGTAACTGAGTACTCACACCTCTGTTAGTGAAGCAAATTGAAGTTTTATTACTCAAAGTTGACCTGCCAAGCGTTTATCAGTGTACTACTAGAGCAGGGGGCAAGGGCCCTGGGGTGTTCAAGAGAGTCCAGTACTACCCATGCTAGGTTTTTAAAAAAAGGCCCTGGTTAAAAATGAAAACAAAAAAGCAAAAAACAAAAACAGAATAACCTTTGCTACTCTTAATATGGTGCTACAGTTAAGTGACAACTCTGCAAAAATACAGCCTGTGAACTCCAGCTAAAGCATGCCATTTATTCATTTATACAAGTGGAATCCCACACAGATCATTTAGACAATAGGATGAGTGTGTGATATATACCTCCAAACCAGCAAAAGGAAGGCCTTATAAAATGCACAATAGAATCCTAGCATTTCAACAATCATTTATGGGATCCCACCCCATTGTGTAAACCGAGGAGAGAAAAGTAAATCACTGCCCCAAAACCAAGAGAGCCACAGCACTACACCAGCACTCCTCAGCATGGCCTATGGATTGATGCCCTCTTGCAAACCATGACCAGTGTGCAGAGAGATCAATTACAAACTCCACAGTAAGGTCTAAAAATGGTATGCCAGACTGACACTGACACATCCTCCAAGCAGCAATGGGAAATGAATACACATACTCCAAGTTCATTTTGGTTAGTCTGAGAAACACTGCCAGAAATCAATCCCCCAGGCTCCCAGTCCCAGAATCTTGTTCTCTCCACAACACCTTTATGTTGTTGACTTTGAAGCAATCTAGGCTGATGCTGCCTGGTAAATTAAGAAGAACGTTGATATCAATCAGATGCAGATTTATACAATAGAAAAGAACATAAAGGTCATTCAGATTTCTATTACCAGGAAGTTTCATATTAGAGAAGAGAAATTACTGAGTAGTTTTGGAACTACATAGTACTGTCTGTTTTCAGGATAGATGTGTATACTCTGAAAATAACTGGTGGATTATTTATTATTTTCTCAGGTTAGAATGTAAGATGAGGAATTTGTCTTTTTCGGTAAACAGAAAATTTTGTTCTCATGTCTATAATCACATTTCAACAATGACAGAAGAGAAAAGTAAAAATAATCATTTTCCCTCGATTTTAATTGCAATTTAT
Source organism: Heterocephalus glaber (assembly GCF_000247695.1). The sequence continues at coordinate 7,239,724 of NW_004624788.1, read as the reverse complement.
TATTCCATCCACTTCCTTATAATCTTTTCAGACTTCACAGTCATCACCAGACAGCCCTTGAAACAGACTGCTCAATACCCCCAGAACATCCTTCTAGAAATTCATTGCTAATTCAAGTTGCACCTTCCCTGGGAGCCCCACAAAGAGTGGTGCCTAAAGTTGAAAGCGTCTTTATCCTAGGTCTTAGGTCAGCTTTTCCCAGAGTTATGGGAACAAGGTAAAGATGGCTACTCAGGTGGCTCAAGTCATTTTCCTTAGACCCAGATCAGGTTTAGACACTCCACAACATTAACTTCCCCCAGGTACATCTCAACTTCAAGTGAGAGAAGCTGTTTCAAGTGTCTTGCTCCCAACAAGTATCTTAAATCTGACCAAGAAAGAATCCATCCATGTCACATCTACTTCTTTTCTTTTGACCTCTCTTCCTGAATCTTAGCTCATGCATGGTCAGGGCTTTCCTCCACGATAACGCAAGGTATCCAATACAGCCATGATTCTTGAAGAACTACAGAAACGTAAAAGATATATTTGTTTATTTCTAACTTTGTAACACTTTTACATGGCTTAGTATTTGATCCATCAGTGACAAATAGCTAAACCCCTCTTGCTTTTACTCCCACAATTTTAATTTAGTTTATTAATACATGTGTGGTATAAAATGTTTACATTCCTTAGGTGGAGTTGGCACACATACATAACTCATCCCAATTGCCTCGTATTCACCCCTTATCCTTTCCCTCCTTCTGACTCCATCTCTTGGTGTTCTTCTCCCTTGAGAAAGATCTATCTCTCTCTTTCCTATTATCTAGCTTCTATTTGTTCTTTGTATTTTGTCTTTCTCATATAAGAGAGACAAAGTGACATTTAAGCTTGTGTGTCTGATTTATTTCACTTAACACTATGGACTCAAGGTGCATTCTTTTTTCTACAAATGACTCAAGTTTGTCTTTCTTTATGGCAGAGCAGTATGCCACGGAGTAAATACCACATTTTCATTCTTCTGTTGATGGCTATATGGGTCACTTCCAAGATTTAGCTATTATAAATTGTACTGCCCTAAATACTAGTATGCATGTATCTCTGTAATATGATATCTTTAACTCTTTTGGGAAGATACGTAGAAGGGGAATAGCTGGGTCAAATGGAATTTCTAATCTTAGTTGTTTTTTTTTTTTTTGAGAAACCTCCATACTGATTTCCATAGAGGTTGTACTAGTTTACATTAAGGTTTCCTTTTTTTTCTTCAGCCTTGCCAGCATTTGTTATTATTTGATTTCTTGATGATAGGCACTTTTTAAAGATGAAATTTCACTGTTGTTTTAATTTCCATTTCTCTAATGGTCAGTGATGTTGAGCATTTCTTCATGTGTTTATTGGCCATCTGTACTTCTTCTGCAAAGGATCTATTCATTTTATTTGCCCATTTTTGATTGGATCTTTTATTGCGGGATCTAATTTTTTTTGAGTTCTTTGTCTCTCCTAGATTTGAGTCCTACCTGAGGAATCTCTGGGAATTTTTTTCCTATTTTGTAGGTTGCCCTTTCACACTGTTGGCTGTTTCTTTTGCTGTGCAAATGCTTTTTAATTTAATATGACCCCATTTGTTGATTCGTGGAACTATTTCCTGTGCACCTGGGGTTCTATTCAGAAAGTTCTTGCCCATGTCTACGATTTCAAAAGTTGTCCCATCTTGTCTTCTAGCAGTCTAAGTGTTTATGGTTTAACATTCAGTTCTTTGATCAATTTTTATTTTAGCTTAGTGAGAATTATGGCTCTAGATTAAATATTCTGCATGTGGATAGCCAGTTTTCGCAGCTCCACTTATTTAAGAGTCTGTCTTTTCTCTAATGTGTTTTTGGCACCTTTGTCCAAGATCAAATAGTTGAATGTACTTGGAGTTGTTTCTATATCCTCTATTCTATTCCATTGATCCTCATATCTGTTTTTATGCCAGTAACATGCTGTTTTTGTGTGTTTTTTTTATCATAGTAGCTTTGTAATGATACAACTTCAACTCCAAGATTGTGATGATTCCCACTTTGGTCTTTTAACCTGGGATTGCTTTTGCTATTCTGGGTCTCTTCTGGTTCTATATGAATTGTAGGATTGTTTTCTCCAGTTCTGTGATGAATGCTGTTGGAATTTTGATTTGACATTGCCTTAGAATATGTATATCAGTTTTGGAAGTATGGCCATTTTGACCATAGTGGTTCTGTTTACTGAGGAAAAGGAGCTATCTTTCCATTTTCTAATATCCTCTTCAACTTCCTTTTGCAGAGTACTATCATTTTTGTTTTAGAGTTCTTTCACTTCTTTGGTCAGATTGTTCCTATTTTATTTTTCTTGATGACATTATGAATGGTTTTGCTTTCCTAATTTCTTTCTCAGAGAGTTTATTATTGGTGTACAAGAACACTATTGATTTTTGTGTGTTGATTTTATATCTTGCTAGATTGATGAATATGGTTATACTTGTAGAAGTCTTTTGGTGGAAATTTTGGAGTCTTCTATGTAAAGGATCAGGTCATGACAATGATAATGTGACTTTTTATTTGACTGTACATATGCTTTTTATTCCTTTCACTTGTCTGTTTGCTCTGGCTAATATTTTGAGTACAATACTGAACAGGGGTGGTGATAGTGGACATTTTTGTCTTATTCCTGATTTTAAGGGCCAACATTCACTTTTCCTCATTTAATATAATGTGGACAGTCAGTTTGTTATAAATGGTTTGTATAAGATTGAGATGAGTTTCTTCTATACCTATTTTCTTCTGAGTTTTTATCATAAATGGATGTTGGATTTTGTCAAAAGTTTCTCGTGTATCTATTGAAATGATCATGTGATGTTTGTCCTTGCTTCTCTTTTTGTGGTGTGTTACATTCATTGATTTACATATGTTGAACCACCCTGGCCTCCCTGGTCATGATGTATGACCTTTTTGATGATTCATTGCATTCTGTTTGCCAATACCTTGGTGAGGATTTTTGCAATTGTATTTATTAAAGAGACTGGCCTAGAGTTGTTTTTCTTTTAATCTTTATTTGGTTTTGGAATCAAGGTACACCGAAATATGACTGGGTTCTCATCCAATAATGTTTGTGACCAGAATTGTGGAAAGAATTAAGTTCGTGGACTGAAATACCACTATAATGGTAGCTTCTAGGAATGACCTTGAGAGTATTCTTTCCTTTGCAATTTTATTAAAAGCTTGAGGAGCACTGGCGTTAAAATTTCCCTTAAGTTTTTGTATAATTCAGCATTGAACTCATCTGGACCTGGGTTTTTCTTAATGGATGGGTATTTATTGCTGCTTCAATTTCATTGCCAGTTATCACATTATTTATGTTTTTTTAAATCTTCTTGGTTCAATTTTGGTAATTCATGTGTATCTAGGAATCTATCCATTTTTTTCTGAATTATTCAATGTATTGGCATACAGATTTATTAAGAAGTTGTTAATAATGTTTTTGCTTTTTTTGCGGGGGGAGGGGGTGTCCATTGTGGTTTTTCACCTTTTTCATTTGTAATTGCACTGATTTGTGTTTTTTCTCTCCTTTTGGGGGGTTATTTTGGCTAAAAGTCTCATACTTTGTTTTTTAGCATGACCTTGTACAGATTAAATGATCTAAACAAAGTATAAACTTCACACAGCCATTATATGAGTTATTGCATCTAAGTCTCCCTCCATTTATAACTTCTCAGTTATTTTCTCCAGGTAAACTATAGTTAATTGCCTTACCCTCAATTTAATTCTTCTTTCTAAATCCACTTGGACATTCTATGGCATAAAGTTCTGTGTCATAGATTGGAGCATTATGTAGAGCAAATTCCCTTCTTTTTATAAGTATAAAATATAATACCAGTTCCAAATCAATAAAGATTTTGGAGTCAGGACATGGTACACAACAGAGTTCTTCAATATCATCAGATCTCTAACAAGTCTTCTAATCAGGGACATTTTGTAATCAATTGGGGAAAGATGTCTCTGAAAATAAACAATACAGCTACTGCCATCACTATTAGACACAAAGAGTACGTTTTACAACTGCTATATAATTTTACTCATACTTTTGTATTTCTGACATTGAAACAACCTAAATGACTGCTTAATCTTTTCATTCAAGAACATTTATTGAACACAAACTCTGCAGGGAATGCAAAATCAAGACCCCATCTCTTGAAATATCTTGACATTTCTAAGAGGGGAGGTTGAGCTGTTTTTGTATTTGGTTTAATAGATGGTTTGGTCAGAATTTTCAGAACTACCAAGAACTGTTAGAGAAACATGCTTCATGGCATTTCTATCTTCATTAGAATAATTTTTCCTCAATACCCATGATATGAAGGCTGTAGCATGTACTATCTTTCAGGCATATGTCAAAAGGCCAGTATTCAATATATGACCAAATGCTTTTCTCATCACTCTCAGTGTAAAAAGTCAATAGTATGGCATGAAGTAATGAACATTGAAAGTGGCAATCACCCACACATCTCAACAACTAAACACACCAGCTTGGTGTCTGGGATGCTATCTAAATTACAGTATAGGCAGCTTCACTAATATTCTTGCTGTTTAAAGTGCTTTACTCTGGGGCAACTTGTTCAAATCTGTCTTTCTTTAATTTGAGGCAATTTCGCCTTTTCCATTTCTCAAAAATTAACCATTGTATACATGACCAGAAGACAGTAAAGAATTGTAGCAGCAGTTTGAACAATAGGAGGATAAAACCTTAGCAAGAACCAATGTGTTTTTGTAAGTGGAGCTTCTATGTTTAATAAACCAGAAGGAAAATTAAATTCAAGTTCAGTTTTAATTATAAGCAGTATTTGGATGGCAGATTCCTACCCTTACTTTTCATTTAGAAGTTCTCACTGATGTCATTCTGCACATCTATGGTCCTGCATGATACAACAAAGTAATTATCCTTGCTTAAATTAAAAGCCAACTTGGTCTAGTTACATCTTCTCTTCATAAAGCATGGGCTGGGCTTAAATAAGCAATAGTAAGCACCAGTAATAGTCACTTCTGAAGCTCTGCATCAAAGAAGGCAGTAAATATGTTCTCAGAATGAAAAGGTATATTGTTCTGAATCCTTCACCCTTCTGAAAAACGTCAAGCTGAAAATGTGAAGAGGCCCTCATTAGATTCCCTGTTTATTTTATAGAGGTACCCATAACAAGTGTATAACTTCTTTGTATTGATGATTTGATAGTATCCCCCAAAAATATATTTTATACCAATGTTAACTGATTAAAAAACATAACTTTTTAATAATTTGAGCTTAATGTTTGCAAGTTATTAGACAGTGAGTGGCAGACATATCTGGAAAGTACTTACTGGTTTATTGATTGATTGATAATATGCATGTCTACTGAGGAAAAAATGAGGCTACCCCAGCCAACTGGATTCAAATGTAAACTACCATCTTACCCTATAGTACACAAGCATTTAAGATCAGGAGCTGTAATTGTATCTTATTCTCATTTCTCTCTGGTTATTTGCACTACTTCACTGAGTTCAGAGCAAAATAGATTATGCCTATATTTTACTCCCAAATATTCAGTGTTTTCCAACTATATAATAAATTGCACAGATCATTTTAGCCCAATATTCACTTACTCCCCAAACGGAACTTTCCAATTCACAAGTTTCCATTTATAAACTGTATTCCACAGGCAAAGTACTTCTTCCATCCCTCTTGGAAAATGTCACATATTTCTTTTTCTTTTTTTTTTTTTTGGTACCGGGGATCGAACTCGGGTCCTTGCGGTTGCGCAGCAGGCGGCAAAACCACTGAGCTAATTCCCGGCCCAACAAATTTCTTGATATTCCTCACCATTGTCTTTACCATTTCATTTGTAAACATGAACGCATCTACCAGATCCATTTTAAACTAGTAAATGCCTTAAGACTGATGAACAAGGTACTTATTTTGCTGAGTAAATATGATCCTACCAAACTGTTGATCCCATCAGATCTTTTTTCTTCCATACATAGTAGGCTACACCTTGTTTCAAAGTAAGTAGTTCACTTCTCTCACTTGTTAATTGCAAACTCTTTGATGGCAGCTGCTTTATTTTTATTCTGCTTATTTCATTTTTGCTTTTATTGTGGTACAATACCCATATGTAAAATTCAACATGTTAACCATCTATAAGTTTATAACAGTGGCATTAGGTACATTCACATGGTTATACAGTCATTATCAGCATCCATCTCCAGAATATTTTCATCTACCCAAACAAGAACTATGCACCCCTTAAACTATAACTCTCATTCCTCCACTCTTACAGCCCCAGTAATTACTCTTCTCTTTTTTGGCTCTAGGAATTTGACTACACTTAGCTATATAATAGAAATGGGCTTATACAGCACCTGTCCCTGGATCTAGCCTACTTCACTTAGCTGAATGTCCACAGGTCCACCCATGTTGCAGCATGTATCAGAAGTCCTGTGGCAGTGGCACAGGCCTGGTGAACATAGCCAAGAGCTCACAAATGCTCGCTGGACTGCATTCAACTGTCTGTCTCAGATTAAAATGAAACAACAGTGAATTGTATTGGTAGGGTTATCAACTCTTTGTCCCCAAAAGAAATGAGAAATAGACATTTAAAGAAAATTTAATTACTGCTCTATCTGAATATTCTGTTTAGTATAACAATCTTTCTGCTTCCAAATCAACAAAATCTTTGCAATACTTTTGCTCCGTATCTGTGAAACATGAACACCAATCTGGTACACATATAGGATCTGATCCTGGCAAACTCTTTTCTTGTTTATAACCCATCCATATGGCCACACTACAAAGGAGAGAGACACAGAGAGAGGGAGAGAGAGAGAGAGAGAGAGAGAGAGAGAGAGAGAGAGAGAGAGAGAGACCATAGTGCTCCATTATTCTTTTGTGAACAGTGACAATACAATCAGTTACTGAATCAGCCATAATCCTTCATTCTAGTTTTCTTGTCTAGTAGTGTTTAGCCTAAGGGTAACCTTGAAGCAGTTCTAGTCTTAAGGCATAACTGGATACTATCTGAGTGGGTATTTAGGAGAGAAAATATCACTTTTATGATCAAGGTTATAGATCCAGCTGGCAAACAACTTTGGCCTTTGTCCCTTCCATTTTTACTTTAGCAAGGCCTTGAACATTGGCAGTATACAGGACAATGTTATTATCAGGACATGATGTTGGAGGTCCTGCAGCTATGTCAAGACCATGAGGCTAAAGCCAAAATACTATGGGTGTCTAAAACTTTCGTGCAGAGGTTCAACCTTGGAATGCTTGTCTCAGCCTTCTTTTATAAGAGGCAAACAAATTTCAATTTTTCCAGTTTTTTGTAGACAACTTTTCATTGCCTTTTGTTAAGAGGAGGTATTTCTCAATCAGAATGTTCAGTTAAACTATATCTAAGTCTACAAATGTAAAAAACTGGTATTTATTAAAATCACCTTTAAATTCAAATTCTTATCTACTGAACTCTTCCTGATATCAGACTGTGAGATGATACAATATATAGATGTGTGTGTGTGCATTCACATGAGTGTATGGTGGTGGTGGTGGTGGTGTGTGTGTGTGTGTGTGTGTGTGTGTGTGTGTGTGTAGAACAACAGCTGTTTGAGATTTGGGCATTGTCTGGCTATTTTTCCAAGGCATTTTGCCATGAAGTTTATGAAAGGAAGTCACATTTCTCAGGGTCAAGAAAAGGGGGGTGAAGGAGGGATAGAAGGAGAGAAGAGCTTCATGCAGAAAGGAGCAATTTTCCAAAGCTGGCCTTGAGCCAGGAACTCTGCCTAGCAATGTCAGGTTGGGAGTGTGGGAAATAGAAACTCATTTCTGAGAAGATCTACAAAGTGATTAACACTCTCAAGAAGTATTTTCCAGATGCACAGCAGAAAATTCTAAGCAAACTACCCAAATACTCCTCTAAAAAGCTGAGTTCTGTGAGCCTGAAGCACACAGTCTTCCATGTAAATATCCTGTTGTATGTCGACACACTGCAAAAAATAGGTTTGTTGCAAGTCATAGCTCTTGATTTTATTTCTGCCATGCAAAGGGTTCTTGGGTTACTTCACACTTGCAGCACATGACACTCTTGAAAGACAAGGGTCTCTGAAGCACTAAGAACTCTGTTTCACTGAAAGCCCATCTTGACAGTGTTTTCAGAAGCAGTAGTCACAAATGGTCTTGACAGGCCATGGACATATATTCCAGTTGGAATTCTGCCAGTGGGGAAGACCTGAGAAAGATCTTTCTGTCTTTAACTCAGAATAATGTTCAAATCTCAAAAATAATTCTGGCTTTTACCAACACATAATCTGGTTATTATCAGTTAAAAAGAGTGTGCTATTCACTTATATCACTGGAGTGTGGTTCTGAGAAGAATATTTGATAAGACATTGGCCCCTGAAAGCTTCTTGAGGACAAGAGAGTTGAAGGAAGGGGAACTTGCCTCACTTTTTCCTGAGCTCCTTCATACAAATTGTACTCAGTGAGCTCACTACCTCTAAAAGATCCAGGAACACTTTCATTGAAGTTGAAAAAATGAATTGTGTATAAATTGAAATTAAATAATGGCATTGATAAAAATAACAATATAAACAGCATATTGGATAGCATTTCACTATCATAAAAATCCTCTGAATTGGTATTGTTGTTAACTCCATTTGATCGATGAGGGGTCTGTGGTTCTGAGTAGTTGGCTTCTCTTGCTAACACAGCAAATAAGTAATGAACCATGGATTATACTCAGGTCCAGTTGAGTCTAGACTTTCCACTTTCATTAATAACCCTGAGAAGAGTTTCGTGAGTGATTCCCCAATGGCCTTGGGCAGAACTCAAAGCAGTCTCTCCCACACCCTTCCTTCCTGACCACAGTTTGAACACTTGGCCATCATGGAAGCATTTCTTCTATTTTTTTCTTGCACTAGACACAGAGCAAAACTTTGTGGTTATGGATCACCTGCTTGCAAATCACTTGTGGGTAAAAAAAGAAGATTTTGGAAGAAAGGAACTAATAACAAAGATCGTGGAAAAAGTGGAGAGAAAAGGGGAGAGACAAGAGGAAAAGTATGGAGAAAGATGAATAGGGATGATAGGATCTGGGAGATGGCTGTTTGGGGCCATGGCTCTCTCAAGTGTTCTGTCCCTTCTCTTGAAGATTAAAGCAAGTTTTACTCCTTCATCCCACACTAGCCAAGCTAGAACAGGTACTGCACTGAATATGCTGAGTATAATGGTAAAATTGGCAGAAAATATTTAAGAATAAGACCAATTTTGGGGGTAGTACTATCCAAATTGACTAATTTATTATAATTTACATTAAAAACTCGGGATCTCAAAGAAAAATAAAATTAGTTATTAGGCGTAAACAAAGTCAGCTATGGGCCACAATAAAACCATGCTATACTAGAAGGACTTTTCATAAAACACATGAATTCAAAAACTGCCAAGTCAATCTGGCAATTGTGTATATAAACACACATTTACAGTGCATCGGTTGGTTGACTCTGTCTGTAGTTCTTCCTTTATGAAGTGATTTGAAGTGCGTATTGAATTTGTGTTCCTAACACACATGGGATACAGACATTTGAAAATGAATGATCCACAATTTTATTATTAAACACTCAGCAGGTTTCAAAGACAACTGCATTTCATTAATAATAAATAATAATAAATGAAAACAATAAAATATTAACACATCAAACACCTTCATAGTGCTATTTTTATGCACAAAACATCTTACCTTCCCAGGAGACTAAGTCCCTGTCTGATTGTAAGTAGGTATTTACTAAAGAAAATAAACTCTTTCAGATGAGTCGAATAAACAGAAGCCACAGCTAGTGTGCCTCTTTATTTTTTAATCCTTTATGTGGAAATAATTTCAAACACAGAAAAGTTGCAAGAATAGCATAAAGAATATCCAAGAATACCCATATATCCTTTCCCCTGATTCATCTACTATGTTTTGTGTAATTTAAAAATTTCTTCTCTGTCTAAATATAGCTCTATCTGTCCATCTACTCACCTAAAACCATTTTCTTTTTCTGAACTATCTAAAACAAATTGGTAAAACATGGCCTTTTTTAACCTAAAAACTTCAGTGTAAATTCCTTAAGAATTAGGATATTCTCTCATGTGATTATAATGGTTATGTATATCAGTAAATTTAACAATGACACAATAATTCAGAGTGAATATACTAATTTTTCCATTTAACTCCACAATGCCCTCAGTAGCATTTTCCCTCTAATATAAAAGACCTGGTTACTGTGCATTTTTTACTTGTCATGTCTCTTTAGTCTCCTTTGCCTGGAGTATTTCTCTAACTCTTCTTTGCCTTTTGAGACATTTATAAATTTTAAAAATACAGGGCTTTTGATTTCTTACATTGTGTTTCCTCTAAGAACGCTGTTTAGTTTGGATTCTTTTAATGTTGCCTTGTGATTAGGTTCAGGTTATGTATTATTCCTGGCTGAAACATGCAAATTATGTATTCCCACCCACAGGCATGTGATGTCCTCCTTATCCTCATTGGTGATGTTGATTACCTGGTCAAAATTTTGTTCCAAGTTTCCCATTGTATAAATACTATATTTGAGCTCACAACTAATATGGAATCTATGAAGATGTACCTTACAATAATACAAACGTATTGCTACCCATTAACATTTCCACCCTGGATTTAGCATCCACTGATATTTCTTTACATTGATTACAATATGATAATTTTCTATTTCTAGACCCCCTTCACAGTTACTCCATTATTTATCCCATTATTTATGAGGGGATAAAAAGTTGAGCAGATAAGACGCTTAACATGACCAGAGAACACGTTACTGTTTAGTAGCAACTTGATAATATACAGATTACTGACCTCTTGGTCTAAATTTTACCGTTACAATAATGGCAATAGTGTCTTTAGGAAATCCAAACAAGGGTTTATATCAAAACAATGACTATTCTTTTACTATTTGTGAGAATAGAACCTTTTATAAGAATATAAGATGTTATTGAACATAAGCAGGCACTTAGGCATACCCATTGGAACAATAATGGAAAATTTTATAATGTTCTCCGATTTTAAGAGCACTCTGACATATATTAACTTATTTTTGCCTAATGAAAATGTTAAAGTAGGTAGAATAGGCATTAACTCCATTTTACAGATGGGGATTTGACTAGTATTTCTCGTGACTGCTGACCCAGAGTGTTTTCAATACTCTACGCTCCTTTACATAAATACATGTGTAGCGCACGTGTACACACACACACACAGAGGAGAGAGGGAGAGAGAAGGGGAAAGAGAGAGAGAGAGAGAGAGAGAGAGAGAGAGAGAGAGACAGAGACAGAGACAGAGACAGTCAAATACATATCTATGGTTTTATTGTCAGTATATAAGCTAACAGCTAATTTTACAGGTTTGGGGCAGGATAATTTCAGTGGTAGAATGGTGGTTGGGAAACACTTGTAGTAGAAAATGACCAGCTATGGACAAGAGCAAGGACCTATGATAACTGGCTCCTGAGGCTTTCACATTCAAATTGGGAAATGCTGATTAGGATTTGAAAATATCAACCAGTATTCAACTAGATAGAGTGAGACTGGAAGATTTGGAGCTAGGGTTAGAGGAAGGGACAAGAGGGGAAGGTTAAGTACAGTACTGATGAATGACTTACTTGAAAAGGTACTATTTAAGTCTTGAAGGAGATGTAGCCCTCTGGGAAAGAGCCCATCAGACACAAAGGATAGACAGAGCAAAGGAACTGAGGCAAGGCCAGGTGTAAGGATCACAAGCAGCCACTGCAGCTTTGGCAGGATGAACTATAAAAATGATAGGAGGTGGTGTTAAGGGGTTGGGGCTGGGAAGATCCCAAGGCCCTGGAGGCCAAGTGAGGACTTTGGGAAACATTAGGGTTTGGACTCAGGAGTTACATGACATAACATTTAAATACAATTGGAAAGGTTGAGGTTTTCATTTGACATAATAAGCTTGGTTTTGCTAAATAGGATAGTACTAAATGGTTATCTAGGTAGATTTCTCATTCTTATTCTATCCTTATCCTGCAGTTTTCACATTCTATAATAAAATTAATTGTTATGTGTGGAAAATTGTGGATGTATACCTCAAATCACTCTGTCTGAACTCTTTAGATCTTCAAATTTCTTCTCTGCTTATCCATAATAACTTCAAAAGACAGATTTCTTTTCCTTACTACATTATACCATATTTATTTACATATTAGTATCATATCCTGGATCACAACTTTCTTGTGGATAAACCAATGCACCTTAAATGCTCATAAATGCAAAGTAGTTTATGGATCATGGATTGAATCTCTAAAACATTATATGAATAATTATTCAAAGAGATAGGGAAAAGATACATAAGTTCACATAGTATATCATATTAAAATTCACATAAACGATTCTGTTCTGCTAAGAGTTTAATTAAATAACGAATTTTTTAAAAAACAGCAAACCAAATTCCTTTGAGGATTTCCTCTGAAAATTACAAAATTTTAAATCAACTTTCAGATATTATATGATAGAGGGAAATTTTCAAACAAATTATTAAGATTGACTTCTTCTGAAGCAACATTAGAATAAAAGATGACAAAAAAAATTACATATTCCCTTTATATATTCTCATATAAATATACATTCAAAGTTTACAGTTCAAAGTCTTATGATGAAAATCTGTGGCTCTTCTCCTTGGGATGTGGGACTGTTTCATCCTCATGTGAACATCCACTTTCAAAGATGTGGCTTCACCTTTGTGGTGTCACTTTCAAGGATCAGCCAGCAAAAGTTTATCTATTGTTACAGGAATCTGTGAATGTGATGCCTTTCTCACAAAAGGAGAAAATGAAAAAAGTAATCATGGTGACACTGACCCTGAGCTCTGGAAGAAAAATTGTTAAGAGAAAACTGCTTTTGGCCTTCTTTGCAGACACTGTGCCATTTTGCAAAGTTGTGATGGGCAATTGTAGGAAAGAGAGACCAGGCCTGACCTCTTTCTGCTTTGGTAGATATCACAGCAGGCTGTCTTCCATTACCCTTGCCATCATGATATGTAATTAGGGCTCAGAGCATTAAGGTAACTCACGTATATATTGCACACCTCCCCTCCACCACGACATCATGGCTTACTATTCAAAATAATTTATTACCTGTGATTTTAATAAATTCCTCAGAAAAATATTACCTACTTAAGCAAAAGTATAAAAGCTTTAAAATCACACACATCAAAATGTAAGTAGTAAATATGGTTAATTAAATTGGGTTTTTTCACTTAGCAAATTTATTCCAACGCATTTATTCATTCGCTTAGCAAAAACTTGTAAGTTAATTAAGTGACTCCTATATTTCAGGCATTAACACAATTGCCAGGAAACAACTATGAAAAGACAAAATCTGTTTTTATGAGTGAAACTTTCCATAAGACAAGGAACAAACAACTAAGCAAAAACTAAAATAATTTAATTTCAGGTATTAAACACATGTATGTCATACATAATATATATTATATATGATATATATGTATATATGTGGTTATTTTATAGCCCATCCAATCTTTTTATGTTCTCTATATTTTCATAGTTTATCTATATTTATCAAAGGTGTAATTCATCTATTATGTTCAACATGGATCTCATAAGTATACCTCATATTTAGTTTTCAGTCAGTTGCATAATGTCATTGATTTATTCCTGTAGGTAGTTTTATTTATGTAATTATTAATAAATAGGTAATTATATATTATATAATTCCATAATTATCCCTATAAATTATGCATTATAAATTATATATTATAACAATATACAGTTATAGTTACATATTAAATCATGCATTCTAATTGCATGTATAAATTTTGTATTTTATCCTTTATTTCAAACAGGTTTTTAGCCCAATTTAGTTTAGGAGATAACTTCATAGAGGCTTTTCCTTCACAATTCCAGAACGACAATTTTATATTCTTAGATTCCTATCAGTGGAGCTTTGACTCTAGGGGCTCTTGATTACTCTGTTTTGTTCACTCCATTTTATAGACAAGGAATTAATGACTCCAAAGTTAAAAATAAAATTTATTCCCAAAGATATGAACCATATTTCTCTTTCTCCAAACACTTCCGATATAGCTTTCACAAATATACTCTGGATGGTCGCTTGAGGTCAGGTTTAAATAGCATCCCAGGAAAAGTTTTAGGCCTATAGCTAAGATTGTGTCAATCATAATAATAGCTTCTGTGGTTACATCTCTCTCCATAAACTCACCTATCACAATTTCAGTCAGTCTCCTCTCTACCTTTATCCTAGTTGAACTCCTCTTGGTAAAGTCACAGAGTTTCTTGCACAAATTATATAGTTTATTCAAAGTATTGTCTTTGTTTGTTTTTTTTGTTTTTCTCTGAATCCTTAAGCTGCCCTACTTGATTTATCTTTTTTTGGGGCGGGGTACTAGGGATTGAACCCAGGGACACTCAAACATTGGATCACTTTTCTCCTAACAGTATTTATTTTTTACTTTGAGACAGTGTCTTATTAAGTTGCCTAGGCTAGGCTTGAACTTGTGATCCTCCTGGCTAAACCTCCCAGAGTGCCTCCCTGCCAAATTCATGTATTTTTTTTCACAGTCATTTTGCATTTCTCTTATCTTTCTCATTACTTCAAATCTTTCCATGGGTCCACCTGTCTTTGCCATGCTTGTATTAGATAGTATTCCATTATTTATTCCTTTAAAACTGTTATTGGATAGAGTGGTATAGTTGAAACTCAGATGGCTAAACAAGTGGCTTAAAATGCTTTTTTAAAGAAATTTCAGCAGTACGCTTTACTCCTTCACCTCTTAGAACCTATGATTACAAGTGTACTCCACGGTTGGTCACAAGAGTTATAGACATGGTTTTAAGAATTCAAAGATATGTCATTTTATATTTCTATAAATAAATTTTAATATGGTGATGATTCTTAAAATCACATCACAGTTTAATTAGCAGTACATTTTCTTAGTGGTACCATAAAAAATAGTCCATGTTACAATCAAAAGCATCTTTCATTTAATGAAATACATTAATAGGCAATTTCTGCCAAGATTGGAACTGTTTTAATCATAAAAGATCTCCTTGAATATGTAGCAATAGAACAACTTAGGTGAAAATATTATGTCATAACCATATTTACAAATCTGTTTATTTTAGACCAGAGACCTTTTATCCTGAATTTGGAAAAGCTCGAACTATCTACAAAGGCAGGAGAAATGGAGGAGAAGAAATTCCTACAATCTTTAATTTTAGAAAAACTTTTAGATATCCCAGAGTTTTGTTACACATACAGAGTGATATCTGATATAAAACCATGCAAATGTAAATCAGAATTCTTTTTTGCAGTGATTGTACCAAGGGGTCTTGTAGGAGGAATCTATTACAACCTCTGCATTTCCATAGCACACCTGTTACCTTATCCTCACTAAAGATGTCTAAACAGACAGACAGCCTAAGGAAGAAGAGTGTGCTGACCACTTTGAACAGCAGTCCCTCCTTCTCTTACATCACCCAGCATCTGCCAATCCTTACTGCCACATCCGGGAAGCAATTATGGAGCCACAACTGATAAGGACCCCAAACAGCAAACTCTCATGAAAGAAACAAAACTAAACTACAATCTTCATTTGGAAGACAAGGATGAGGGCTACAGCTTCCCCAAAAGGTTGGCCATTATTGCTCTTATTGTATTTGGGACTCATTTCCTAAAATTTCAGCCAGTGTCCATCTCCACAGAGAAACTCCGAACTGGCAAAGACACTTTTGCTAAGCATGTCTGTCACCATCCAACTCAATGAAGAATTCATACTTTTGGCCAGACTGGACAGGGTGAATCAAGTGCAGGAGTGGAAGGTGTACTGCCTGGTACTCTGTCCATGGCATGAAAATTAATGAGGATGCCCAGGACCCAAACAAATTATGCCTAAGGGTGTTCAGTGGGCTCCTCATGTCCTCACCACATCAAACTCTCTTGTACACACTTGTTCCAGGCCTTTAACATCTGTGGACAAACAGTAAATGCAGAGCCAAATGCAGCTCTGCAAGTTAAAAGTGGCCTTTTCTCCCATTTTTTCTCATTATATTTGCAAACTTCTCTTATCAGAATTAGGATCACTGTTATGGCAGTCTCTAGCATAGGATGATAACACAGAAACTGAAAAAGCCAAGAAAGAAGGGAAATGAGAATTTATGGCTAGAAAACACCTGGCCAATCAGGCAGAAGAAAAGACAGTGAGGGTCAGATATTGGTGCATTTTTATCTTTGTGAGTGTGTGTGTGTGTGTGTGTGTGTGTGTAGGGAGTATCAAACTAATTCTGTTATTATCACTTACCACTTTTCCTCAGGTAGGATAATTCTCCGAAAGGATTTAATTAAATGGTACTATTAAATTTTAAAAACTCAAAAGAAGATTTAATTTTTAGCTAAGTGTTATCTTCTCTACCCAATTTCTCTAAGCTGCTCAGACCAATATGTGATAAATTGCCTAACGATGTCCCTACATTAAAGAGAGGAATAGATCAGGTACGTAAACTCTTTCTGTAGGGAGAAAAATGTTACTAGATTTGACCCCTGGTTCCCCCAAAAAATGTTACTAGAGAAAAAAAATTAGCAAAGCCACAAATTTGGTGGTGGTGGGGGGCATAAAATCGGATTACAGAAGCCAAATTCTCTAATTACCATGTTTCTTTCATTTGTCATTCCTGGAAAGTTAACTTGGGTTAAGCATTGCAGAAAAAAGTAAAATATAAGCTCATATTCCTATATTCAATAAGTTATTCATTCAACAAATATGTATTACATACTTTCTATATGCAAAATATTTCTCTGAAATCTAGCAATAAACAAAACACACAACTTTGCACCTTCTTGAAGCTTACATTCTATTTCAGAGTAATACAATGAAAGATTATGCATCTATTGCAAGTGATTCTAAGATACAGAAAAACGTAATGCAGACAAAGATACACACCCAGCTAGGGGTAGTTTGGGGTTTGCCAAATATGTATTTGTTATGGATGGATTGATGGATGATAGATAGATAGTTAATTTGGTTAGGGAAGTTCTCTCTGATCGAGTGACATTTCATCAGAGACTCAAATAAATAAAACAAACAGATGAGGGAGTGGGTAGGGACAGCAGGAGGGAGGTTTGGGTCCTCTTAGCACAAAGAATAGGTAAGAGGTTGGTATGATTTAAATATAGTACATTAGAAAGCAGAAAGAAGGTAAAGCAGATAAGTACCAGAGCCTTGCGGATGTTTATAAAACTTATTTTACTTTGAATGAGATGAAAAATTTTTGGCAGCTTTAGCCAGATATATGAAATGATTTGACATATATTTTAAAATGTTTTCTCCGACTGTTGGGTAGGGAACAGATCCCAGAAAGGTAGGGATATGAGCAGAGTTATTGTTTAAAAGGGTATTGTCATCATAAAGGAGGGAATTCCATTGATTTGAAACATGATTATTCTGACAGAAATGGTGAGAAGGAGCCACTGACATTTATGGATAAATTGTATGAGACTGAAGAAGAAGAGGAGGAATAGTCAAGGTTTTATCTGAGTCATCTGGAAAGATACAGTTACCTTTCCCTGTGACTGTAAAGTTTGAGAATGTAGGAGGCTTGGGAAATGAGGACTTGTTTGGACATTTTAACTTTGAATTCCTATTTAATATCCAAAAATTGAATAACTAACTTTGGACTTTTAGGTGGGAAGTTAAGCTTAATTTTATAAGTTTGATAATCATCAATATAGAGATGATACGAAAATATGTGAATTTTGATGAGTTCACATACACACAAAAAGAGTGAAGATAAAGACATCCAAGTTTTCAAGGACTGAGCACTTGACTCCTCTAACATTCAAACAAGGGAAAGCCAGCCAGGGCACTGGGAAGAGCAGCAATGAGCCTGCAGGGGATATGTGAGAATGGGGTCTCACAATATTGGAGTTGGTTTTGTTGCATTGTGAAGTTCTGGGGATTGAACCCAGGGCCTTGTGCATGCTGAACACATACTCCACCACTGAACCACATCCCTGGTCCCCTAATACCACTAGTTTTATGAAAGAAGAGTTGATTGAGTGTGCCAAATGTTGACAAAATTGAAAAGTAAATGAGAAATGGGACTGGGAAAACTACAGATCTTTGATGACACTGACAAGAACTAGTTTACTGGAATGGTGAGGATAAAAATGATTGGCATGGTTACAACAGAGAACAGGAAGGTAGGAAGTGGAAACCAAAAGCAGAGATCTCTTTTTGGGAATTTCACTTTAAAACGAGACAGAGAGATTGGGCAGTCACTAGAAAGGAAATGGACTCAAGAGCCTTTTGGAGTTTTCTTTTTCCCTTTAGTTAAGATGTGAAGCATTACAACAAATTTGTATGGTGAGAACAATAATTCAGTTGATAGGGAAAGGACAACCGATGATGAAGAACAGCAGATGAGAGTGTGGGATGTAGTGCATGGGCAGAGGACTCAACCTTGTCTAGGACACTGAGGATTCATTTGCAGGCATAGGGAAGAAGGGGGAATAAGGGTACAGAGGTTGGTGGTCTAGAAGGGTTGGAACAGGGGACAGCTTGAAATTCCCTTTTGATTGTTTTTTGTTTGTTTGTTTTTCATTAAAGTAGCAAGCAAAGTTATCAGCTGAAGGAGAGAGAAGAGAAATGTACAACTTAGTTATTTAGGTGAGTGGGAGAATGAACTGGCCAGGGAAATAGAACAGGTTACATGGCAGCAGTAAGGGCCCACTTCCGGTGAGTAGGTGGGAGTTAAGGAGGGGCCAGTCATCCTGGTAAAGCGTTTTTCTCCAGTTCTGGTCACGTGTGTGTATGTAGGCAAAAACAGGAAAAAAGCTGAATGGAGCCAGGACTAGAATTTTACAACTCTGATTCAAAGATAAGAAAAGGGAACAAAAATGTGCATAAGTGTATGCAACACAATAGTAATTCTTTCCAAAAGTTCATAGTTTCTACTAAGATTAAAACAAACAAACAAACAAACAAACAAAAAACTAAGTGTTGGTATCAGAAAACTCAGCATAGAGAGCTGGGATTGAAGAAAAGCAGGCCTCTGAAATTGAGATGATAGAGGGTTCTAAGTAATTAATAGTGACAGGATCTAGGATATGGCCATTGGATGGGTGGATGAAGTGAATAAATGTGTAAAATCATTGGAGGAGAGGTCAAAGAACTGATACGCCACTAAAAATGTGGTAGAATTAATATAGGATAAAGTGAGCTCAGTATGAAAAGATGGGTGTAACATGGTTTGAAGACCATGAGAGTCATTGGTGGGAGTTTTATACAAGAAGGAGTGAGGACAAGCTGAAAAGGGCAGCTAGGAAGGTTTTTGGGTGTCAGTGGGGACATGCTCCCCCTGTCAGAGGCGGCATGGAGGGAGTCAGTGTCTTTTGGGATATCTGAGTTTGAGTGAGAAAACACAAGAAAGCATTCGTGAAACTGTGACAATAAAGGAGATTTTGTAAATGGCACTGTAAGTTCCAGAGAGCCCAGGGAATAGAGTTTGGGTTTGGGATCAAGAAAGGAGAGGACAAAGCGGTGAGAATCAGGCTCTGAGCATTAATCAGAGGCTTCTGCAGGGGGAAGGGCTGTCTCTTGTAGGGATGGGATTAACTATGATGTCTGCTTGGCATTAAAAATGACTATAGTCATTTTAACATAGGCCTAGGGATACCATGCCCCTCAAAAACATATCTTATTTCTCTCCTTAAGGGATTTGCTTTCTGATCTGCATCTTTCTGAACTGTAAAAACTACAAAGCATCAGGTGCTGCTCGTTTAACCACTGCTGGAACAGGATCTATTATTTAGATTTTTACCTTTTCACTTTCCTGTCTCATGCAAGAGGCAGGAAGCAATGGTTGGATGGGGAAGTTTTCTCAGCAACATTTTTTTTTAAATTTTAGGAGTTACACAATTGTATATCTCTGTACCAAGAGCCCCTTACATGACCAGCTGGAATCGAGGTAACAAGGAATGTACCCTAATAATTTTTCATTTAAGTAGAATGAAGTAATTTGAGCCAACTAAAAAGCATTTCTTTCCTCCTTGCTCAAAACACAGGAATGTCAGAGGCCCTCAGGGAACAGCGATGCTTTACTCAGAGTGGTCTGAGGAGCCCCAAACTGCCTATTGGTTTCACAGCTCTAAGCCTCTGAAATGATTCTGTCATTGTTCAGGCTTTCTCATTTAGAATACAGACATCAAGAGAGAGTCACAAATGCTATATAATGAATATGGTAAAGACATCAAATTATTGTCACTGGTAGCAAAACTTCTCTCCCTGCTTTATGACTAGATGGTTCAATAAAGATCTTCAGTTCAGAAAAGAGTAACTATAGGCCTTTATTTCACTTTCCTACCCTCCTTCCAATCCAGGCACAAGTTCTGTAGTATCTCTACAGTCTTTCTTTCTGACCTAGCTTTCGTTTGGTGTATGTGTTTCTACTTGTGAAGCTATGTTAGAGTTCTATCTTAACTTTCGCATTCCTTCCCAGTGTAACTGTGCCATAACCAAGCACCTTGATAACAATTTATTTCAAACTCTGAGGGTTATACAAATACAGTGCTTGTATAGTTAACATAGATTGGTTGTTCACTATGAGCTAAGTACACACTTGTCACTTTACCTTACTCAATCTTTCTACTAATTCTGTGAGTAAAGTGGTCATATTACCCACATTTTAGAGTGGAAGACACTGAAATACTAAAAATTTATGATCTCGGGGACATATCATTAGTGAGCAGCAGAGCTCAGATTTGAACCTGGCTTGTCAGATTCCAGATCACAGACGTCCTTGTTAATGTACATTGACAGATACTCGGTGAGACTTCTGGGAATGAATCCGACTAAGTTAACTGACCTAAAGAAGCTCATAGTAGAGTATGGAATGATATATTTTATATCACTGCTATCTTCCTATCCCTTGACTACTGAGTGTTCACCTATACACAAGAATTTCAGTCTGAACCACAATAAATTTAACTAGCCATCTGCATCAGTTTTTAAAGCATGATTGTAGACTGAAAGGCACTTTTCTTGGCAAATCAATTTACAAGTGTCATGGAAGAAAGATTAGCATTACAGAAATAAATTTCTTCACTTTCCCCCTTCTTTAAGGAATAAATAACAGCAAGAAACATTGATGGCTAAAATATGTGCATCTAGTATCAGAAGGAGGTTATAAAAGGACAGTTATATATTATGACTCTTCCTATATAGACAAGTAATGAGAGGGAATGGAGCTATTCAGAAAAAGGAAGATTTTCACTTTAAATTCTTATGATCAATAAATACAGCTTTCACTTATTTGTAAAATCAAATGGTAACTATTATTTAGCAGAGATCAGTTTCTCATTACAAGTGACATTTGAAAACTAAAGGCATTGTAATTTTTAAAATTAATTTTATTTGTACATTTTCAGTATACAATAACATTCATCATTGGGAATTTTCATCTTTAAATAATCTATCTTGGTTCTTAAACTTTTCCCCATTCCGCTGCCCTCCCTTCAACCCCTCTGCCCCTCAAAACACTTTACAAACACTTTGTTTCTATTATTTCCATTTTCTCATAATTCCATTGCCTTCTTTCCTTTCCCCTATCCTTCCCACTTTTTCTTCCCTTTGCACTTTTTCTTACTATTTCATATTATCTATATTACCTTTTAGTCCTTATTTACACTTTGTTTCTCACACCAGAGAAACTATCTGATGCTTACACATATGTGTCCGGTTTATTTCACTTGAGTATTGTCTCAATGTGCATCCATTAAGCAATAAATGTGTCTAATTTCTCATTCTTTGTGGCTGAGTAGTACTCCATTTAAAAAATCCCCACATTTTCTTTATGCAGTCTCCAGTTGATGGGCAATTGGGCTGTTTCCAAGTTTTAGCTATTACAAACTGTGCTGTTATGAACATGGGTGCACATATATTGCTGTGGTATGATTCTTTTAATTCTTCTGGGAAGATACCCAGCAGGGGAATAGCTGGGTCAAATGGGACTTCCAGTCCTAGTTCTTGGAGGTATTTCCATACTGATTTCCACAGTGGTTGCACCAGTCTACACTCCCATCAGAAGTGGAACAGTGTTCCCCTTTCCACACAGCCAGGCCAGCATTTGTTACTGGTCAATTTCATGACACTAGCCATTCTTCTTGGGGTGAGGTAGAATCTCAGTGTTGTTTTCATTTGCATCTCTTGAATGACAAGTGATATTGAACACTTTTTCATATGTTTATTTCCTATTTCTACTTCTTTGTCTGATAAATGTCTGTTCATTTCAGATGCCCATTTTTGGACTGGATCTTTAAATTTGGGAGTTCTGACTTTTTAAGTTCTTTACACATTCTAGATAGTAGACATTTGTCTGAGAAACTGCTGTAAAATTTTTTCCCCACATTATGGGTTGTCTCTTCACACTGTTGATGGTTTTGCTTGCTGTGCACAAGCTTTTTAATAAGAAGAGATCCCACTTGTTGATAGTTTGTGCTAGTTCACGAGCAACTGAGGTTTTGTTCATAAAATCTTTTCCTACACCAATGTCCAATAGTTCTACCTAACTTCTGTTCCAGTTGATTCACCATTTCTATTTTAATATTTAGATCTTTAATCCATTT
>NW_004624788.1:7199601-7215648 GCF_000247695.1 Heterocephalus glaber | reverse complement strand
ATTTTAGGTATACAGTATAATGACATTCATCATTGGAAATTTGCACCTTTACATAATCCATCTTGGTTCTTATTTTTCCCATTCCCCTGCCCTCCCTTCAACCCCTCCATCTCTTCCTATGTACAAAAATTTTCTTTCCATTTTTTCATTTTTTCATATTAATTCCATTCCCTCCTTTCCTTTCCCCTATCCATCCCACTTCCCCTTCGCCCCTTTTCTTTCTATTTCACATTATCTATTATACCTTTTAGTCCTTATTTACACTTTCAGTTTCTCACATTAGAGAAACTATTTAGTATTTAGACATGTGTGTTCTATTTATTTCACTTAAGAGTATCGCTTCAATGTCCATTCATTTAGCTATAAATGTGTCTAATTTCCCATTCTTTATGGATGAGTAGTACTCCATTTGATTAAAAAAAACCCCATATTTTCTTTGTCCAGTCTCCAATTGATGGGCAATAGGGCTGCTTCCCAGTTTTAGCTTTTATAAATTGTGCTGCTGTGAACATTGGTGCACATATATCACTCTGGCATGATACATTTAATTCTTTGGTGAAGATACCCAGCAGGGGAATAGCTGAATTAAATGGGAGGTCCAGTCCTAGTTCTTTGAAGTATCTCCATACTGATTTCCACAGTGGTTGCATCATTCTACACTCCCACCCACAATGAAGAAGGGTTACTTTCTAACCAACAATGAAGAAGGGTTCCTTTCTCCCCACAACCCCACCAGCATTTCTTATTGGTTAATTTCATGATACCAGCCATTCTTTCTGGGGTGAGGTGGAATCTCAATGTTGTTTTCATTTGCATCTCTTGAATGAACAGTGATGTTGACCATTTTTTCATATGTTTATTTGGTATTTCTACTTCTTTGTCTGAGAAATGTCTGTTAATTTCAGATGTCCATTTTTGGATTGGGTCTTTAAATTTGGGAGGTCTGATTTTTTTTAAGTGCTTTACAGATTCTAGATAGTAGACCTTTGTCTGAGGAACAGCAGATGAAAATGTTTTTCCATATTGTGGTTTGTCTCTTCACTCTCTTGGTTGTTTCTCTTGCTGCACAGAAGCTTTTTAATAAGAAGAGAGCCCACTTGTTGATTGTTTGTTCTAGTTCAAGGGCAATTTAGGTTTTGTTCCTAAAATCTTTTCCTGCACCAATTTAGGAAAATCCATTTTCTGATATCATCTTCTTTTTTCAAGGTGCTATAGTTTTCAGAGAAGAGGTCTTTAACTTCTTTTGTTAGGTTGATTCCTAGATATTTCAATTTTTTGGATGTTATTGTGAAAGGAATTGTTTGCCCCATTTCTCTCTCAGTGAGTCTGTTGTTCATGTTGAGGAAACCTATTGATTTTTGTGTGTTGACTTTCTATCCAGCTACTTTACTGAACCTGGTTATTAAGTCTAGAAATCTTTTTGTGGAGTTCTTGGGGGTCTTCTATATAGAGTATCATGTCATCTGCAAATAATGACAATTTGACTTCTTCGTTTCCTATCTTTATTCATTTTTTTTTTCTTTCTCATGTCTAATTGCTGTGGCTAATGTTTCCAAAACTATATTGAACAAGAGTAGTGGTAGTAGACATACTTGCCTTGTTCCAGATTTTAGTGTGAAGGATTTGTTTTTTACCATTTAGTATGATACTGGCTGTTGGTTTTTCATAGATGGCTTGTATCAGATTGAGGTAGAGACCATCTATTCCAATTTTTTGTAGGGGTTTTATCATGAATGCATGTTGGATTTTGTCAAATTTTTTTCTGCATCTATTGAGATGATCATATGGTTTTTGTCCTTGGCTCTATTAATATAGTGTATTACATTGATTGATTTGCATATGTTGAACCATCCCTGCATCCCTGGGATGAATCCCACTTGTTCAGTGTGTTTGATTTTCTTGATGATCTTCTGCATTCTATTTGCCAGTGTCTTATTAAGGATTTTTGCATCTATGTTCATTATTGAGATTCGCCTATAGTTCTCTTTTTCAGTTGAGTCTTTCTCTGCTTTGGGGATCAAGGTGATGCTTGCTTCCAGGAATGAATTTGGGAGTATTGCTTCCCTTTCAATTTCACTGAAGAGTTTAAACAGTAATGGCAATAGTTCCTCTCTAAATATCTTGTAGAACTCAGCAGTGAAACCATCAGGGCTCAGGCTTTTCTTAGTTGGTAAGTTTTTAATTACATTTGCAATTTCATTGATTGATATTGGGATGTTTAGAACTTTTAGGTCTTCTTTGTTCAACTTTGGTAATTCACACATATCTAGGAATCTGTCCATTTCTTAAGTATTCTCCATCTTATTGGCATATAGTTTCTCAAAGTAGGTATTGATGATCCTCTGGATTTCTGTTGGGTCCATCATAATTTCACACTTCTCATTCCTAATTGCATGGATTTGGGCCTTTTCTTTCCTTTTGTTGATAGAGTTGGCTAAGGATTTGTCAATTTTGTTTATTCTTTTGAAGAACCAACTCTTTGCATATTGATTTTTTTTGTATCATTCTCTTAGTCTCCATTGCATTGATTTCTGCTCTGATCTTTATAATTTCCTCCCTTGTACAAGCTTTGGGTTTGTCCTGCTCTTCTTTTTCTAGAATCTTTAGGTTCAGCATGAGGTTGATTAATTGGGCTTGGGTTTTTTGCTAATATGAGTATTCACTGCTAAGAATTTCCCTCATAAGACAACTTTCATTGTGTCCCATAGTTTTGCTATGTTGTATTGGCATTGTCATTTAATTGTAGAAATTGTCTGATTTCTTCTTTAACTTCTTGTGTGACCCACTGGTTGTTCAGAAGTGTGTTGCTCAATTTCCATGTGTTTATGAAATTCTTGTGGTTTCTTTTGCTATTGATCTCCAGTTTTATCGCACTATGGTCTGATAATATACAGGGGATAACTTCAATTCCTTTACACTTACTTAATCATGTTCCATGAGTAAGTATATGGTCTATTTTGGGGAAATACTTGTGTGCAGCTGAAAAGAATGTGTATTATGATTTTGTGGGGTAGGACCCTCTATAAACGTCTGTTAAGTTCATTTGTTCAAGAGTTTGATTGAGTTCTAGTATTTTGTTGTTTATCTTTTGTCTAGTTGATCTATCTGTTTGTGACAGTGGGGTGTTGAGATCCCGTACTACAACTGAATCAGTGCTTATTTCATTTTCCATGTCTTTGTATTTGATTTATATAGTTGGGTGCACTAGTGTTTGTTGCATATATATCTACGATTGTTATCCCTTCCTCTTGGATTGTTCCCCTTACAAGGATGTAGTGTTGTTCTTTGTCTCTCTTAATCAGTGTTGGTTTGAAATCCACTTGATCTGTAAAGAGGATAGGTACTCCTTCCTTTTCTTGGGTTCCTGTTGCATGGAGAATTGTTTTCCACACTTTAACATTCAGTCTATGAGTTTCTTTTTGAATTAAGTGCATTTCTTACATGAAGAATGTTGTTGGATCTTGCTTCTTGTCCCATTCTGCCAGTCTATTTATTTTGAGTGGTGAATTGAGACCATTAACATTGATAGTTATAACTGATACCTATTGACTTATCCTTGTCATAACTTTTTCCTTTTGTTGGATTCTCCCCCTTTGTGTTTACTTTCTTGTTGTGCCTGGTGGATTCATTCTGTTGGGCTTCCTGGGGTTGTGATCCTCATTGTCTTGACCTAGAATATTGTTTAAATTTTTTTTGGAGTGCTGGCTTGGTATTCATGAAGCTTCTAAGGTTCTCTTTGTCATGAAAGTATTTTATTTCTCCATCGTTTTTTTAGAGTACTCAAGAAAAGGACTAAAAGGATTAATAACTAATAATTGATACTTTGAAATAGGAAAAGGTCCAAAGGGGTAGGTGTAGTGGGAGGGGAATGGGAAAGTAAAGAATAGAAAGGAAATATTATGAGAAAAGAAAAATAATGGAAATGAAGTATGTAAATGGGGAAGGGTTTAGGGGTGAAGGGCGCAGAGGCAATGGGAAAAAAATCAGAACCAAGATACATCTTATACAGGTACAAGCACCCAAAGATAAATCTAAATGTATTCTCCATCAATTTTGAAAGATAGTTGTGCAGGATACATCAGTCTGGGTTGGAGGCTGTTTTCTCTTTGGGCTTGAAATATGTCACTCCAAGGTCTTCTTGCCTTGATGGTTTGTTCTGAGAAGTCTGTTATGATTCTGACGGGCTTTCCTTTGTGTGTGATTTGTTTCTTTTCTCTAACTGCATGTAGAATTTTGTTCTACTGTTGGGTTTCTGTAATCTTAACTATTGTATGCCTATGTATATGTTTTTTTGATTACAGGTAGTTGGAGTCCTGTATGCCTCACTTATCTGTATGTCAAGTTCTTTTCCTCTACTTGGGAAATTTTCTGCCATCACTTCTGTGAACAGTTTTTTTATGTCATCTGCACTCTCTCCTTTTTCTTCATTGAATCTGATCAGTTTTAGGTTATTGTTCTTTGCATTGTCTCACAGCTGCTGGGCTGATTTCTCATGGTCCTTCACTATTTTTAAGACATTTTTCTTTTCCTGGTCACTAATTATGATCCTGTCCTCTATATCTGAAATTCTGTCCTCATACTTGCTCTTTCTGCTGTGTAAACTTTCAATAGAGTTTTTAATTTCCTGAAAATCTGTGTATCTGTTTTATGGATTCCATTTGTTTCCTATGTTGGGATTCCATCATTTTCCTCAGCTCCTCTATTTTTTTACCTGTGTCTGCTCTAGATTTATTAATCACGTCTTACACTATGGGCACAATCTCTGTTGTTATCTGAAAAATTATTTCTGATTTCATTTTTTCCAGATCCTCTATCATTGCCAGTTCAGGGAGTCCAGTTGATTGAATATCAGATTGTTCAATCTCGTTTCCCTTTGGGGTTGCCTTAGGAGATCTGGACGTCTGGTTTTGAGGCTTGCTTATGTGTCTGCTCATTTCAACAGATGCAGCCTGCTGTGCCTTTGTTGAGGCAAAATTTTGCTCACCCAGTAGTCTCCAATTCTCAGCCAGCCACTGAGCAGCCTTTTCTCTGCTGCTCACCAGTGTACCAATTCCTGGTTTCAGAATGGTTGCCTTCTGGATCCCTGAACTGAACTGTTGTCTGGGTGGGCTTCTGGCTAGGGCTTGTGCATAGTTGGAATGATATCTAGGCATAAAGGCATTGTAATTTTAACATAACATATTGTCAATGACTTTGTCAGCCTGGAGGCTGCTTTTGTGGCCTGAACAGCCTGAGTACAAATGGCACCGGGTTCACAGAGCCATCCTTTTCGAAGATTATAACTTCTCTCTTCAGTAAGAGAAGGTGTTTTCTCACTGTATTTGTTTTGTTTTTTCATCAAAGAGCTCATTAATAAGTAATATATTTGGATAAGTCCTTAGGTGAATACTTTTTAATTTATCAACTTGGATATTGGTTCTTTTCCTAAATAGTATTATTGAAAGAAAAAGGAGAAAACAAACACAAAATCTAAAATGTTTCTACCTAAATACTATATTAAAGTTTTAAAGAACATTTTTATGTAAGTTTGTTTAAGCGGTCACAGTATAGAGGTGGGCTATTAATGGGAGGGGATCCTGAACCGCCACATAACCAGAGCCTTGTGAAAATCAAAAATAGTTTTATGCAGATCTCATATAATGTGGATATTGTCTCTTAAAGTCAAAACAATGTATTGCTTCCAGGATGACAGTGAACACATTGATCATCCAATAAAAATGGCTTGATTTTCAGTGCTGCCAAAAGTTTACAATGTTTGAACACTTCTAAGAATTAGTTGTCATATATCCTTTGACCCTCCCAACACAAAGAGGTGATTTCTTAAGTGAAGCAAAATAAATAATAAACCAACAGACAAAAACTTGAAGCATTAAAGATATATGAAGTATTAAGGAAGGAATCAAATGGAGTAACTAGGAAAGAACAGATCCATGCTTTAACATAAGATAGGCTTTATAACATGGATGAGACCACTCGTGGCATGTACTAGAGAGTAATTGCTTCCCTATTCCATCACTAACTACTTCTTGAAGCCAATCACTCAGGCAATGGTTTGCCTTGTATTACTATTGGTATATGTTGGTGTTTTACTTGAAAACATTTCTCAATGTTTTTAACTAAGACAATATGAGAACTAAATGTTTTTCTAAAAACCCACATTTTACCTCTGTGGATGACTTTTTTATGGAAGCAGTTGGATGTTGTGAGAATTGTGAGCCTATACAATATCTCTCAGAGTTAGGGCTCTGTTCAAAACACCAAGGTAATGATCTATTGGCAATATTTTCTTAACATTATGGCTTTTATCAGTTTTCCCTATTTCTTCACTTGAAAGAAAGGAAAGGTAGGAAGGAAGGGAGGAAGCAAGGAAGGAAGGGAGGGAGGAAGAGAGGGAGGGAGGAGGAAGAGGAGAAAGAAACTGTTCCCATACTGATCAGGAAAGAGAGAAGATCCTGGTTCCATAGCCAAAACAGGCTATTGAATACAAAGCGACATTAATAATAACAAAAAAGATGAAAATGAGCTCATCACTTGAACCCAGGTACCGCAAATCTCACATCTGACCTGGAGAGAGTCATCAGCTAAGGGAACAACACAAACTTTTCTAGTTAGAGCAAGAGGAGGGGATAAAGATGATGCAAAGATAACATTGGATCAGAAGATTTCTGGTCCTACTGAAGCTGATTTTCTGCCTAATGGTAAGATCATCACCGCTGTATTTCCTTTTCTACCATTTGCTTCACTTGAGAATGATTGTGTGATTATTCATTCACAAAGATGTCACTGAAACTCTCCCCAGCATCACTCTGTTCCAACACCCTGATGATAATATTGCAGGACTCCATATAAATCTTATAGTCATTCTCTTTTCTCCATTATAGAAGTTTATGGCTTAAAAACTAGAGGAAAAAAAAAAAGAAAAACATACTGTTAGTCCAGTTAACACCATGATTAAATCTTTGAAGGACTTGGCCACAGGTAATTTTGACCTGTGTTTGACACTCACACTACTTTGTCCACAGGTGCTGCATGGTGATAGCTGGAAGGTGATTCTCACACCATGGAATCCGATCCAATAACTGGCAGTGCCAGTGGAGTGCATGAACTAATGACCACCTCCTTTCTTGGACCTTCCTCTCACACTTACTTCCTCCCAAGCCCAAGAGGTGTGAAAGAAATTCAAGGAGCTTCCACAAAGTAAATGACAAATGACATTCTTTTCATATAATGTAGAATGTGAACTATTAGGAGACACAATAGAAGAGAGGCAACGACTTATTTTTTTCATGGCAGCAGAGCATCTAGCTCAGAATAATACTTTTTCAACCATCTCTATGAAAAAGACTCAATTTTTTTTCCAATCTATCAGGGACTAATATATGGTCCTACAGTTCATGACTCAAATCCAGCAATAAAATTCCACATGACTTTAACAACACTCAAATCGGTCTGTACATTATTAAATGGGTCCAGGGGGGAGATAATATTCTTATGTTCAATTCTTTTATTTGTCATACACCAAAGATAAATATTTCACAGACTGGGGTCAGTCTGTGGACTACACTTTGAGTAATGCTGATTTTGAGTATGAGATTTGGAACATCACTCACCTGTCCTGATACTGACTCCACTACTTACTAATGTCACATAGACAATTTATGTAATCCATATGTGCCTCTGTTTACTCATGTGTGAAATGGCAACAAGAACAAAACTTAGAGGATTGCTGTGAGGATTAGAATGAGTTAATGTATATAAATATAAGAATTTAAATAGTATTAAGATCATTGAAACTACTATATGTTATATTTTGTATGCCACTTTAACCTATATATCTGCCTTTTCAAACTATGTATATCAAAATATATAGAGCAGCACATAACAGTTAGTACTATATATCGTTACCTCTCACCACTTGTCAAAATAAATCAACTCTATGCTTAACTCATTTTTTAGAAAGGACAAATATAAAATATTGTTAAATAGATTCTTTACACACACACACACACACACACACACTCATACATCATATGCATACTAAAATCTAGTATATTCTCAATATTTTTATCTTCACTCGAACAGAAAGGCCTTGGGTGACCATATCCAGTTTGAGACTGTTGCTCCCCTCGCTCTTGCCCTCTTATGTTCTCTCTTACTCTTTTCCTCTATCAAAAAATGCCCTTCTATGAGTCCCTGAAAAACTAATGCCTTCTGTTACTTCAGGACTCAGATGAAAGGCCTATCTCATCTGAATGTCCTTCCTGGAGCACACTAACTCCATTAAGTCTCCCCATTACCATGTGTTCCCATGCCTTGTTTATTTATTTCCTTTCTAGCTCTGATCACAGTTTACTGCTAAATCCCATATCTAGCTTGCTGCCAGGAATGAAATACCTGTCAAATCACTGAATTAGATTTCCATTTCTCCATTAATTTCAATTAAAATGTAGCAATCTTCTTTGGATCTTTTTTCTATAGTCTAACTTCTAATCAACTTCAAAGAAATTTCTGATTTAATCATTCATTCCACATTTACTGCACTATAGGTAGGTATAAAGGGATAGAATTAAACAGTGGGTTATTACTTGTAAATATTGGGAAAAATAATCTTTACAAAATGTAGCATATGCTATAAGGATGCCCTATATCCACAGGTCCATTTTGTGTGTGTGTGTGTGTGTGTGTGTGTGTGTGTGTGTTGCTATGCTCAGAAAACTTAGAAGAAATCACTGATAACAGTACAAGGAATTTTATCATGGAAGATTCAATGAAGGCTACATATTTAAGGTTGACCTTGCAGAAAAATTTGGTAGACAAGATAGAGATAATATTCTGAAGGCCTGAGAAAGTTAAACTTTGAAGCAAATCTGCCTCAAAGATTATAAAACCAAGTAAACACCAAGTGAATTTACTCAGAAAGAAAATTATATACATTTCTGTATGAATACATGCTATTTTAATACTTTTTTGTTTTAATTTTAATTTTTATTACTATGTGTTTACAGTACATGATAATTATATTCATCATGGGGATTTGGTACAGGTATATAGCACATCTTAATTCTTTTTACAACTTCTTCCCTTCTCCTCTCTCTGTCCTTCCTCCATCTCTTGGTTTCCTTCCCCTTTTCAAAAGATATTTTTGTTTTACTTTTGATGTCACATTAATTATTACTAGAAAAATAATTTTAAGATTTTCTATAAAATTTTGTTTTAGCAAAGCAATGAGCAACTCAATAAGATCTGCAACTAGAAGAACACATATCCAAGAAAATTTCTGTTAAAAATAATCATCTGAACATATACCTTTGGATGTTTATCTTTACTTGAAGCAAATAATAGCACTTGGCTAACAAGGAAAGTATGAGTAGTAACTTACAATTGTAGTTGAATATTTTTTCAAAATTATCTTTCATATCTCATCTAATCCCCACTATAACTTGTGAGAGAGCAATTTTTTATCTCTCACAGATTACTCATCTAACTTATAGAGATATGTTAAGAGTTGTTCAAGGGAATAGAGATAGTTAGAGACAGATTAATGAGGGAATCTCAGTACTTTTTCACTATATCTTTTGGCCTTTGTTGACAACCACTGCTCAATAAGAAAAAAACAGGACAACTATTCTGTTGAGGGTATAATATTTGAAATGGGATTAATATAAACAGGCTGATCAAAACTACATGCAATAAGAGTCATTTTATTCAACTGGGGTATTTGCTGAAAATCTGATTTTAAGTAATTTTGGTACCAATTTTATAACTATCAGCACTTATTTTGCCAATAATTACAATGAAGCCCTTAATGGATGTGATAATGAGCAGCTAATGTAGAAAACACCCATTTACTCAGCATTTGTCATAGTGGGGTTACTCTGTCTAGGAGCACAACAGAGTAGAGGAATACCTTCCTGACTACAGGGATTGGTTTAGAGATGGACTTGTATGTTCCGAGCCAGGCAATTAAATTTATCCCTAGGACTTTTAGAGGAACCAATAAGAAAGAATAACTTTTTTACTTGGATATAAGCAGCTCTGAAGGTTATACAGTCTTGAAGCTCTTAGGCAACATGGAGACTAGGGAAGACTTGCTATGAAACAGAACACAAGAAAGTTTTGTAAGTAGCAAGGTAATATGGGGAAGAGGACATAGAGAGGTGGAAGGCAAAAGTGAATCTTAGGTTTGGCTAGATTAACATAGATCTATGAGACCTTAGATACATAGTATCACTGGGGAAATCTGTAGAAATCTCAGTGTCCAGGACTGACCCAAGACCAATTAAATCAGAATGTCTGATTCTCATGTTTATGCTCAGCATATATGATTATCAGTGGTGTCTTGTTTGTCTGGCTTTGACAGAAACTCTTCTGCTACCTCAAGAATTGATCATTCAAATCTAAGAATTGGAGCCACAAAGTCAGTGGAAGACTGATAAAAATACTAATT
The DNA here is from genome assembly GCF_000247695.1 of Heterocephalus glaber. The sequence goes on along the minus strand of NW_004624788.1, from coordinate 7,205,201 downwards.
TTAGCAAATATCATTGCTTTTAATACATTGTTTCTTTTTAGCTGTTCCTGAAAACTTCAGAATCACCACCCTGCTGCTGCTTTACATGTGGGTGGGAAGAAGGGCAATCTATGTAGTCAAAGGAAAGCCAATTTCCAGCTGCCAAATTCTTATCACAGAGACATAGGAGAAATATAACTCCCAACCTGCCAAATGTCAGGCTGAGTTCGTGTTCCCTGAAATCGAAGAACGAACTCGAAGGAACAATGGAGGTTAAGAGTAGAAAATGTTTATTGAGAGATAGCTCCTGAGAGGCAGGAGGGGTCCCACAAGTGGATTGCCACCGGGTTTCTTTGTCAGGGGTGATTTATACAGGAAAGTCACAATGGGTGCAATGTGAATCAAAATCTAGTCTACCTATAGGATTACAAGTACAGCTGCTCAGCTAATATTGATCTGATAGGGAAGCAAGTCACACAACAAGGGTACATGGCAAGAATAAAGGCATTATGGGGAATGGATGGGTCCAGATGGTCTGGTCACCCACCTGGGTGACTGATGCCTATCTGGACTTCCTGGCCCAGGTGGTGCTAATTACAGTATGATTCCAAGTTACGGCTTATCCCTTAAAGAGGCATGTAGGCCTGGCCACTGCATCTTTATCTTGAGGCCTAGTCATCAGATGTGCTTCCAGACACAATTCTGGTATCTTTATTTTTCACTGACTTCCTTGAGAGCCCAGTACCTTCCTGGCTGTATATTAATTTCTATCTAACTTAACTGCCTATAATAACAGGATGTAGCCTTGGAAAGAGTTTGCATACCACTATATAATATTTTCACCATACAGATGCAATGCATATGAATAACCAAGTTCCATATTAGTAATACCATGATGAATTGATGAATTTGGAATATCGTCTCTTCTATATAATGTATTAATTAAAAATTCCTATAATATAATTTTAATATCGATTTTATTTGAAAACAAGCTTGTAAAATTCCTGAAAATTTAAAAGGGAGCTGGTCCAAGCTGTCTGTAGCACTCTAATACCTTGTACAAATTATCAGATGTATGGCCATTGTAAATCAACTCACACTTATTGAAGGGCTGTGTGATCCTTCTGCACCATTTAAGTATCTTGTTCTTCCTGAACTCTGCCATTCCGGACCAGTTGTTACACCCAGATGGAGGGAAGTCAAATTATTAGGGTTCCCAGGCTCATACAGTGTCTCTTCTCCACACCTCCACAGGGATTCTGCCCCCATCCTAACAACCTCTTTTACCCAGTAAATCTGCATAGCATTCACAGGTTTCTTTGCCTCAGTGCTCAGGTCCTTTCTGATGCACTAAGGCTAACCACCCACCCACCAGCATAATTATGACAGTTTCCACATTTACTGGGCAGGATACTAATACACCATTTGATTTGCATCATTGTGCATCCAACTCCAAACATCCTACAGTCATCTTTAATGCTAAAAAGGCTTTGATTACTTCTGAGAACATGGCTCACCCCAATCCTACCCTTTTTAAAACAGCAAAGCCTAGAATTTCATTTCCTGCAAACAGACATTCAGAAGCCAGCTAGATGAATATCAAAAATTCATTTTTTTAAGTGACAAGATGCCTTCCAAAGGGATCCCTCAAGGCTCAATTACTTTCCACTTCTTTGCTTCATTTCATATGTTAGCATTCTTTCCCAGTCTCCAGCACAAATCATAAGGACCTTAACCACTGATAACAGTTTGCAAACACAGAAAATGGTCATTAGCATTTCTTTAACCAGCACCAAGAGTTTCCTTCCCACAAGGCCAGAGGGCCAAGTTCAATTCTTGTTTCCTTTTGTATCTTAGAGTTAATTATTTCAATTTGTTCCATTTCCATTCACTTTCTTTTGCTAACTCACCATTATTCATCACATATGTGCAGCCAGGAGGTTAGAGAGAAAATCAAGCTGGTGTTGGGAGGGGGGAATTATTCTTTCTATGACTCATCAGTAACACACACACACACACACACACACACACACACACACACACAAATTGTTCCCAGTTTCAGAAGCTGCTGCAAACCAGAGTGACAATGCTGAGAATTCATTCCACTGCACATGGTCAGTGCATTCTGGAAGCAGTCACAGAAAGAATTCAAGGTTAGTGCACACGGGAAGGAGAACATCATCACTCCATGCATGTGATTTCCAAATACGGACTTCAACACCAGAAATACCATGTACTAATGCAGAAAGGAATTCTCAGAGCCTTGCTTTATAGAATTAAAAATCTGCAGAAATTTATGTGTGCCAATGTCTTAGAACACACAAAATAGAAAGAGCTAATATAGTTGAGCACTATCTTTCCCCAGCTCTGTTCTAAAGTCTTCAAGTGCATTTTATTTTCTCACTGAAACATCACAATAAGCCTATCATATAGGTTCTATTATCATTTCCATTTTGTAGATGAGTAACCTTTTTATCTACTTTTCCTGTTTCTCTTTCTTTGCAGTGGTAATCTATTCAGAGTAGACATCTCAATTAATGTGTTATCTTTTTTATCCTAGCAGAAAGATGTACTGTTGTTATTAGAGGAACAACAGTAAAATTTAGTATGAAAAACAGAAAACTATTACATGGAAAGAATTGCAATTTAAAAAATCAAGTAAAATTATTTTGGTGCTTATTGATTCAAAAAGATATTGGAACTTCGTCTCCCAACAAAGCTATTTTAAAGTTATTTTTCTTACAATACCCTCCAAATTAAATTTCTGAAAAATATTTGTATTTGATTATTTACTACATATTATCCTCTTCATTAGGAGAGGTAGGCTGGTTTACCTTATTATATACAACTACATCCAAGAGTTATTTTTTTAAAACGTTTAAACAAAATGAAAGCAATGCTTTACTAAACTTTCATATTTTGACTATTTACTGCATTAATGTTTGCATACTAGCAACAATAGTTGGATCGCTGAAAGCTTTCACATGCACCTGTGGTTCTTTCCTCCTCTTTCCCAGGGTCTTTTTGGTTCTCTTTCCCAGGTTTATTATCCTTTGATCTAGAACAATTGCCTCTGAATTCTACCCATCAAATAGAACTTTATTACATGCTTGTTATTTAAAGAAAATTCCAGGGAAGGGGAGGGAGGGAGAGAGGTGGGCAGGAAGAAAGGAAAGAGAGAAGGAAGAAAGGAAGGAGGGAAGGAAGGAAGGAACGAAGAAAGGAAAGAAGGAAGCTTTTAAAGGTGACAAGGATACAGTGAAATAATTTTAGAAGAACTTTTTGTATATGGAACTGATTGAAACACTGACTAGTTCTTCAAGCTCTAGATTAGTCAAATTTGCTGTTTGACTTCCTCCTTTTCACAGAATTATCTCTATCTCCTCTCTGGATCTTTCCTGGGGAAACTACAGCAAGAAACACATATATTTGGACATCCTTTAAACAACCCTTACAAAAACACATAATCATACACATATCTTCATATTTACACACACACATACACACACAATTACTATCGCTGTCACCTATTAATAGGTTATATGTGCATTCTATTTTTTAGTCTCCTGAGAGCAGTGATCACATATGCTCATCACTAAAGTGTGTGTGTGTGTGTGTGTGTGTGTGTGTGTGTATGTGTGTGTGTATGCATGTTTCCAATAGAATTTTTCAGATAGTGATTTAAATTTCATTCTGGTGAATAAACCTGCCTGGTCCATCAAGAATACTTTTGTTTTCTAAACACTAGACATAGCAGGACCAACTGGTAAAACCAACCAAATGAGCTAGTTAAACTTACCACTTGGTACTTCCCTTCTCCCTGCCTGTATTGCACCCTCAAGCTGCCCAAGAAAATCCTAAAACACTAAGCATGTTGACCCACTAATCCTAACATACTAAGCATGTCAAAAGAAATGTTATTCAGTTGGCAGGGACAAAGGTGAGAGTAAATGGATATAGCAGAGAAAATACTTCTCAGTCCACGCACAAAATCACACACATTTTCACAAAGAATCTTAAAGAGCCATCATCTGGGAAATGCTGACCCAGCTCATTGCTGGAATATTGAGCAAAGAAAGGTAACATAAAAATAAAATCATGAAAATAGTATCAGCAATCATGACATTCAGACATTTTTATGGCTGTCTTTTAAAATGTCAGCTCCTACTGACAGCTGGATCCAGCCACTAGAGGTAAGCAATGTTTCTATTTGTGAATCCCTCTAGCCTCTGCCACATAGGACAACGTCAAACAGCCATCAGTAAACAGTATTCTCATTACTCCAGCCCAGACTGAATTCTAATCAAGGTCTTTTAAATGCCATTGAGCAAATCTATATACTATGGATTATTTCCTGTGTGCCACTGGCCAAATGCTATTCACTGGGTCATTTATTATTTTTAGAAAACCAAAACAATCCACACTAATAGTATAAATTATAGCACATCTAGAAACAGGACCCAGGCATTCTTGTTGATTTAATAATAGAACTGAAAGAAGCTTTTAATTATTCCTCCTTTGGTGATATATTAGACACTCTAAATGTAGGAGTCATATGAAAGGAAGGGCCAAGTTTATATCAACATTACCTAATAGAAAGGGTCTGGTCTGGATATTTATCCAAGTAGTAAAATTCAAGGGGCATGCATAGTTCAGTCCAAAGAAAACTAAAATACAGAAATTAAACGTCCGGCAGATTTTCAGAAGCAATAAATTTCACAGAGAAAAGAATTCCCAAGCAGGTTATCTAACGTAAAATAGATCTTCAGTCTGAATAGCCCTTTCTGTTGTGTTCACATACATGTTAAGCAATGAGATACCAGGTATTATGACTACACCTCAAAGAGGTTCAGAAGCTCAGCAAGTCCACCTGAAACTAAAATCCAGTCAACATCTATTTGCTCTCTTTGCAGAAAAGTCCATCAGATCAGTGAGGAATAATGAGCCAATATCTTGGCTGCTGGAGTTTTTTAAATCTGTAGAAAAGTCTATTAAAATCTTCCCAGAACTGCATGTCATCCGCCAGTCTGTTCCTCATCTCTAAATATATGAGAGCAAAGACACAAAGCTACTTCTTTGAGGTACTTTTTAGAGAAACATAATTTTTGCCTTGAGAAAAACACCCTAAAGAAAAGCTGGCTCCTGCACTGTATCTTCAGATTAATTAGGCCAGAGCCTTAGAGGGTTGAAATTTGAAGTTTCAGACAGACCTGCTTTTTCACTGAGAAAAGTTATCTGTAAATCAGGATTGGAATTGGCAAGAGTGATTGGAATGGCAGCCTTTATAAGTCCTCACTCTCACCATTTGGGGACCTCTTTACTACACAGAAAGAATTTCAGCTACATTCATTTCCAGGTCCAATAATCCATTCCACTTTACTTTCCCATATTTCTCTCTGTTTCGTCACTTAGCTCTGGACTCTGTCATTTTCCCAACAGACTTCCCTGCATTTCCTCCAACCTTGACTCAATGCCAAACATCACCAATGCACACTGAAAGGAAACTTCAAGGGCTCCCGTTCCCTCCCAGTCCTCACTCAGTGACCATGTATGTCTGCACATGCACACCTGTGTGTGTGTGTGTGTGTGTGTGTGTGTGTGTGTGTGTGAGATAAGGATGG